>LPNX010285416.1:22666-169407 GCA_001517045.1 Pseudotsuga menziesii
TTTCTTGCACTTTCTGCTTTTGAAAGCGCATTATTTTCCTTTCTTTTGACAATTTCTATAATTTTTTGACATATTTATTTTCTCATTCTTTTTGACAATTTTTATTTTTCATCCTAGGAAATTTGGCTTGCCTAATGCCCCCTCTTGACATGGAAACTCATTCCCATGTGTCTTTAATTTTTCATATTAAGTAAATAATCACACAAAAATAATAATAATTAGAAATTACCCTAATACATGCCTCCATAGTTTTAAATAACCAAAACTTCCCGAAGCATAATTTAATTAATTAAATTTTTAAGCCCTAGGAACTTGAGAAGGTCAACACTTTCAATTTCCTTCCAAGAAGGGACATTACATAATGGATCCACCTATTGACCACCTAGACATATATTTCCATGAAACCCTACAACTTATAACATGCATTTATTACATCTCGGCCTCTTGACGGGTGATTCCATGAAGATGGGTAACACTTTTTGTCCAAATTTGGCGATGAAAACCTGATTTTTTACTCATGTGCTAGATAGAAGCCCTCAAACCACATATATGCCATGTGAATTTTGACTTGCAGTAAAAAAACAAATTGTAGAATATTATGTTGGCTTCATAGTGATATTTTTTTAAAATATTCCGATGTCATTTAATGTGTGAATTTTTGTATTTAATGAACTATGTGACCTTAAAAATTTGAAGAAGCTAATAAGTGGCTCATGTCCACGTAGAGTAATTCAATCTTGCATTAATAATTTAAAAAAAATATTTATATGAGCATGATCTACATAAAATGCAGTGTGATGTGCATATTTTTTTGTTAATTTTTTTCGCATTATACAATTATTTATTATTTTTCGAAAGTGACCACATTTGATTTCAGCATCGTTTTAAACACATATTTGTCCACGTAAAGAATTTTTTTCTATTTTTTCAAAAATTGAAAAACCAAAGATACCCTTTTGAAGAGGACACGTCGATATGTGATGTGTGCATTTTTAAGAATTTTTTGGCTATGTATTTTTAACTCTGTGAATTTTTCTTTGAGCTACTTTGAAGTTGCAGTGTGGTTTTCTAAGTATAAGTTTTAGAAGTAATTAAAAAATAAATATCATATGAATGCAAAAATGCATGTATGATACCTCAATGGATAGAAGATTCATTGTTGAATTTATCGGTATCAACTCCACTCAGTTATGTGCTAGGAATGGTAGGGTTGACACCTCTGCAAGGCACAGGAAATTTTCCATTTGTTTGAATGAGGGCTAAGTCTGTTTTTTTAAGCCCTCGACCGAGGTATGAACCTCGACCGAGGTATTTAAATACCTTGGTCGAGGTATTAACAAGACCTTGACCGAGGGTTTGTAAATCCCTCGACCGAGGGTTTAACAAACCCTCGGTCGAGGTCTTGTTAATAGCTCGACCGAGGTATTAGCTCAGTCGAGGTCCTAGCCATGTAATATTCTATTTAAAGGGAGTAGCCTTAAGACAAAAGCATAGGTGGTCATTACATTTGTTGAGAGTTGGTGTTTGAAATGAAAGAAATAGTCATTTATCTTTATTTGTAGAAATGGGTCTTGGAGTCATAGGAGTCATAGATATGATTGATAAAATCTATGACTCCTATGACTCCTCGACCCATATCTACAGATCTATAAATTGATATAACCCAAGGAAATGATGTCATATAAATAGAGGTCCGCGGCCTCTATTTATATTTTTTTTGACAGAGCCACCTCGGTCGAGGTATATACCTCGACCGAGGTCCATACCTCAACCGAGTTAATACCTCGGTCGAGGTATTTATTAACCCTCAGTCGAGGTTTTAATACCACAACCGAGGGTTAATAGATACCTCGACCGAGGGCTGAAGAAAACGTCAGTCGAGGGCTTCATAAACGCTCGGTCGAGATATTATTAGCTCGGTCGAGGGTTCAACAAGCCCTCGACCGAGGTACGTTTTTTGGTTTTTTTCCAAATTCGCTTGCCAAAAAGTGTTACCCAGGTCCGTGGATTCACCCTGCTACATCCCTAATATCATCTGATAAGAAATACAAAAAGATGCTCAATTTAGTTCAAGTTGGGATTAAAAAAAATAGTTCATTATCATCATATAAATGCAATAGTATGAGGCCCATACTAAAGATAAAGAATCTTACAAGTCATGTTTAGGACCATTTGAGGTCTGATGTTGCTAGTGCAGTTCCTACAAGCCATTTTGAGAACCATTTGAGGTCTGATGTTTCTGGTGTAGTATATTTAATAACTGAGCTAGAGTTGAAGACAAGAAAGAGAGATTTTAAAAGGTCATCAGAGAGTGAAAGCAATATTCATGATGACAGAGACAATATTTTGAATTTTTCTTCTTATATTGAATAAATTAGGATGCAATCACTAGATACAAGCATTATTTCATAGCAGACCATGAGTGAAAATCACTTTGGTCAAAAAGGAAAAGCATGGAAAAATAAATTAGAGGTTCTGGATTAGTGCCAAAAAGTGAGTTCCTAGGGCGTAGAAAAATAGTGACAAATAACATTGTCAGTAGTTTTGAATCTTTTAAACATGGAAGCACTGAAGAGAGTATTTAGGTTTCAAACTGTAAATAAAATTTGAAGGGTGAAAAATATTTTGAAAATATTTATGAAATTTATGTTCCTAATGTCAAAGATCATGTGCTTTCTACTTTTGTGACTAAAGACAATGAATTTAGGGTAGTTCCAAACAATTCTTTGCATCAAAATTCCATTCTAAAGAAGAAAAGAAATCTCTCGAAGAAACATAATTCAGGGTTATCAATTCTACCAGAGAGATTAGAAAATCAAATAAATATAAATATTTGTAGGGAAGAAGAAAATGTTCTTGAAGTATTATCTAGAGTATATCATCGAAAGAAAAGGAAACATATCAAGGAAAGGAAACATAAACTTAAATTTGATGAATAGTAGCATTTGATAAAAGGGAAATAATCAGAGCTTAATATGAAACCAATAAAATTGTAGAAGGATCAAATAAAGGATTCATAGCAAGTGCCAATGAAAATAATGTAGAAATATGGCATTAGATAATGCTTTTGTGTTAAATGAATTCCATTTCATAACTAATAATATCTTAATTTCTAACAGTATTGAAACTGAAGGTGATTTGCCACATGGGAAGACGTCTTCAATTTTCATTGGAAGGTCTATGTGTTTTCCACCAAAGGCTGATAAATATCATTTAAGAAGTATCCTACCGAGTGATGAAGCTTCCCTTCCTCCCTCTAAACGACATCACCAGACTTAGGAAGCTATGTCTCCATGTGTTGCAGATGCTTGAATTGATTTAGTGGAGCCAATGGAAACTGGTGCGATCGAACAAGATGATGCATATAATATTTTTGTAGATGAAAATTAGTATACTAAATGATTTGATAATGACAAGAATTTAGTTAAGGTAAATAAGGAATGTGTCAAAGTAGACACACTGATCCAAAAAGAAGCAACATAAACAGGATGTAGTAAGAAACCTGTGGTGTCTTCGAATTCATATCAATCCTTTCTAAGGTTTTCTTCAGAACCTGCTAAATGGGTAAAGGAGAATTAGATGGATCCACTGTTTGAATATTCAATGTCCTCTAAGCATATGGATAAATGGAATATTGGAGATAAGGATGAGAGGAATGCACATGCTAAAATGTTTGTGTTGTTGTTGTCTATCTCTGTTGGCTCAAAATATCTCCAAAGTTGTAAAAATATTTAGTTTGTCATGGGGTTGACAATACCCATGATTACAATACCTATAGTTGGAGTTGACAACCCTACTCTATGATTTGCTAATTAAGATACACTAACAATTCTCATAGCATTTGGGCTCTTGATGCACTAGATGGAAATCATATTCATGATGGAAATTTCCTCATAATGACATTTAAATCATCTCTTGATTTTGTCAGCAATAAAATCATTGTTTCTTAATTAGGTAAGATAATTCCTGTTTTTTTATTATTAAGGATTGGAGAATGGCAATTTGTCATGTAATTTTATCATCAGCAACATCACTTTAGTGCAAATCTCTTCATTAACCCCACATACTGAAGGAAAAAATCTAGGTAGTAGCACTCTTTATCTTCATGTATCTTCCTCAATCTAGATTCTTGTTTGGAACTTTGGCGGCTCCACCCAACTTAAAATATCACACCTTTTGCACAGATGGTGACTACTTCATGAACGAATATTCACCTATGGTGTCTTTCCTATTAGTGAAAACCATTTTTGGCATCAAATATTCATAAGAAATTTACAATTATTCATAGATAGAATGAGCATCTCAGCTCTATTACATTGTGTCTTAACAAACAACATCATTCCTATGACATCACTCTGACAATTTCCTTCAACTTGGCATATTTTCACCTCAATTTGTGATACTCCGCTCTTCATGGTGGAAATTACAATTATCAATGAGGAATCTTGTAGCATCCCTTCAACTCTTCTCCACTTTTTTTCTGGTGGCTATTATACCCTAATACTCCTACAACATTGACCCTATTACTCATACAACACTGTCTCACAATTATTTTGATAGGTAAGCTCTCATGCAGATTTATAGTCATTGGTTGTGGTAGCAGGATGTTAATATTTCAATGTTATTGCCATTTTTTAATGCAGAGATGAGTATATTTTATTTGGGTACTCTTCTAAATGAACAAGTATTCATGAATTTTCCCAATTGTTTGCTCATGTGTTCTCAAATCATTTATTCAACTAACCCCAATTGAGCATAAGGAGAATTATCACCAAGTGTTGATGTATTTGTAACTTCAGAATGTATTCACTTGTATATTTCATGTATTGTACCCCAATGTTTATTCAGGGAAGTATCTGTAATGTAATTGATTCATGTCATGCCCCGATGTTCCCATCGGGAGGTTCTATAATGTAAACAAGTCATGTCAAGTCATTGTGGGTAACCCTCCTATTGTTCAACGGTTAAAGTCCCCGTAGTTGTGGGGCCCTAGGGTTATTGGACTCTCCTATAGAAGTCGGCCCTAGTGAGATATTGTCATGTCAAGAATTAGTATAAATAGAGATTCAGCCTCTCTATTTATCACACACTCACTGACACTCAATTGTAGAGAATAGCTGAGGAAGAAGAAGTTGTCGGGGCTAGAAAGAAAGAGGCTACTGGTGTTGGGAGATAATATTACTATTTTTGGGGCTTTTCTTTTGGTGTTGATTCTATCTCTAAGGAAGTTGTGGGTTTTTCTCCTTTATGGTTTCCCTAAGGAAAATATTTTTGTTCATTGTCTCATGTGTTTGATTGTTTTGCTTGTTATTCTCTTAGTTAAGATCCTAAGTTAATGCTAGCTTAAATGATAAAAATCTAACATGGTATCAGAGCTAACCTGAGAAGACGATACTATGCAGCTATGAAAACTAGGGATTCCTACTTTTTGGATCTCTCCCCATAGATTTTCAACAAAAGAAGTTTGGGCTGACTCTCCTCCCCAAGGCGCATCTTTTTGTCCAAGAAGAATCTCATTAGGAGCATTTTCAGTTTTTGACTCGACACTACTATCGGAAATTAGGGCTTTCCATAAAAGAGGAATTTTTGAGTGAGAATAGGCCTGGACTGATCTCCTCCTCAAAATCAAATCTTAGAGATCAAGATCAAAGCTTTTTCTTGGACAAAACTCTCGGAAAGTCAAACCCTAATCTGCTCCTGAACCAGGTCTGCAGAAATTCAGCTCTAGATCCAAATCTGACATCTTGACCTGGTAAGATATAAATATTTTGTATTTCCATTTAAGGTTCTCAGTTAAGATGTCTCATCATGCCAACCTTTATGAAAAGCTTTAGGGAGATGATAACTTCCAAGATTGGAAGTATAGGATCTCCCTGGTCCTCGAAGAAAATGAGTTGGACTCCTACATCAATGAGGAGGTTCCAGTTCCAGAGGGAAATGAGGCTAAGGCCTTGCACAAGAAGAAGTTGGTTATGGCTAAGAGGATTATTGATGACTCAATAAAGGATCACCTCATACCACACATGTCCTCCCTAAAGACACCTAAATATATGTTTTATTCCCTAACTAAACTGTTTGAAGGAAAGAACATAAACTGGAAGATGACTTTGAGAAACCAACTAAAGAATGTAAAGATCCAGAATGCAGAGACCATCCAGTCTTACTTTACAAGCGTCTCTTCGATCAAGGAACAATGGGAAGTAGTCGATGAATAAGTGGAGAATACAGAGATTGTGATGACCACCTTTAATGGTCTTCCTAGGGCATGGGACTCTTTCATTCAAGGGATTTGTGCCAGAAAGAAGCTAGTCAAGTTCAACGAACTATGGGAAGAATGCTATCCAGAAGAATCTTGGATAGCAGCTCGAGAAGAAAATATGGGAAGTGAAGATCAAGATCTCACAGTACAACCCAAGAAAACTAGAACTAGCCACCACAGAGCTAAGCACTCTCTCTAGAAGAGTAACTTTAGGAAGCCTAGAGATATGTCTAAGTACATTTGCTATACATGTGAGGAAAGAGGACACTTTTCTAGAGATTGTCCTAGAAACAAAAGTAGCTCTCACAAGAAGAAGGGGAATAAGAGAAGACATCATGCTCATGATGCAAAGGATAATGAACCTTCCACAAAGAGAACTAGAAAAGACAGTGATGATTCTTCAAGTGATGAGGAATATGTTATGATTTTCGCTCTCACGGGAACTATCACACATGGCAGTAATGATTGGCCTATATATAGTGGTGCTTCCAAACATATGACAGGATTCAAGGAATCCTTTGTGAAACTATCTGAACATGAATCACCTCACAAGGTGAAACTTGGTGATGACTCCCAATATCTAATAAAAGGTAGTGGTAAATCCTCATATAAGCTAGACTCTGGAAAGTCTATCAAGATGAAAGATGTATTGTTTGTACCTGGACTAAAGAAGAACCTCCTCTCCATATCTGCATTGGATGCAAAAGGAATGAGGGTTGCATTTGTAGATGGCCAAGTTCTCATGTGGGAAAAAGGAAAGTCTATTGATGATGTAGTAGTGATTCGGGAATAGTAAGGAGGACTATACAAATTGAAGGGCCAACCAGAACAAGATTTGGTTCATGACTCAGTAGAAGCAAATGAGATTTGGCATAGAAGTCTTGCACATGTGCATTACAGAGCACTACCACTTGCAAGAAAAACTATTGAAGGTCTCCTAGAAATGTAGACAAAACATGAACGTGTATGCAAAGGATTTGCAAAAGGGAAGAACACAAAGAAGAAACTTCCCAGTAGTGAGAGAAAGGCAAAAGGAATATTGCAAATCATCCACTCTGATGTATGCGGTCCAATGTCATCCAGTTCATTAAGCGGATATGTATACTATGTTTATTTTATTGATAATTTTTCTAGAAAGGAATGGATATACTTTATGAAGAAAAAAGATGAAGTATTCAGCAAGTTCAAGGAATTCAAATCTTTGTTTGAGAACCACACTTGAAAGAAGATCAAGACCTTTCGATCAGATAATAGGGGAGAATTCACATCAAATGAATTCAAAGAGCTATGCAAAGAATCAGAGATTAAGAGGGAGTTATCCACTCCATATAATACACAACAAAATGGGATAGCAAAAAGAAAGAATAAAACAGTCATGGAAGCAACAAGGGCCATGCTTCATGATCAAGATATTCCCATCCATCTATGGGCATAAGCTTCCAGAACAACGGTATATGTACAGAACTGTACTCCACACAGAGTACTTGAGAACAAGACACCCGAAGAAGTCTTATCCAGAAAGAAACCAGAATTCAACCATCTCAGAATATTCGGCTGTCCTGTATACATACACATTCTAAAAGAAAAGAGGAGGAAGTTATATCCTTCACGAAAGAAGGGTATATTTGTGGGATACTTTGAAATTTTGAAGGCTTACAAAATATACTTCCTAGGATTCAAGAAGATTGACATCAGTAGAGATGTAACATTTGAGGAAGATTCAGCCTACATCAAATCCAAGAAGAGACCAGTTGAAGAATCTGAAGAAACAGAAGCACCCATAATTCATGATACAACCGTGAACAAGGAAACTCAAGAAGAGGATCAAGACTTAGAAGAACCTCAAGAACCTGTGGATCCACCTCAGGAGAAGAATCCTCACAAGAGGAAACCTGCTTGGGTACGTGAAATTATCCAAGGTGTAGAAAGATATGGAGCTTCAAAAGATACACACAAAGAAAGAAAGAGAACTAGGTCCTGCTCCAGTTATGTAGCCCTACTATGTGACATTATTCATAAAGAACCTTCCAATTATGAAGAACTAGCAGAAAGAAAAGAATGGAAGGATTCTATGATCGAAGAGTATCAATCGATCATGAAGAATGATGTTTGGGATGTTGTCCCAAGACCAAAAGGGAAGTCAATTCTAACTTCCAAATGGATATACAAGATCAATCATGCTACAGATGGAAGCATAGAGAAATATAAAGCAAGATTCCAAGAAATAAGGAATAGACCATGAAGAAAATTTTGCACTTGTAGCCAGATACACTTCCATCAGATCAATACCTACTCTGGCTGCAGTGATGAAATGAAGATACACTAGATGGATTTCAGGACTGCTTTCTTAAATGGTGTAGTAGAAGAGGAAATGTATGTGGGGTAGCCACTCGGTTTTGAGACACGTGACAGGAACTCTCACGTGTGTAGATTGAATAAATCCATGTATGGTTTGAAACATGCACCCAGGACATGGTATGGAAAAATTCATGGCTTTCTATCCAGTTTGGAATTTACAAAAAATCAAGCAGATTCCAACCTTTACTACAAGGTTTGAAAATGTAACCCAGTGATACTCCTATTGTATGTGGATGATCTGTTTGTAATAGGTATGGATGGGTTGATTGATGATACGAAGAGGAATCTTGATACTGAGTTTGAAATGAAATAATTGGATATGATGCACTATTTTCTATGCATGGAGGTGTGGCAGAATGCAGATGGAATATTCCTCAGATAAGGGAAGTATGCAGTAGAGATCCTGAACAGGTTTGGGATGATGGACTGCAAGGCCATAACCACACCTATGGCATCGAACCTAAAGCTATTGAGTGATGCTTCAACAACAACAGTTGATTCTATGATGTATCATCGGATGATTGGGTCCTTGATATACCTAGCGAACATGAGACCAGATATTTGCTTTGCTATGAACACCTTGAGCCAGTTCGTAACAGATATGAGACATGTTCACTTGATTTCTGCAAAGCATGTTCTTAGGTACCTGAATGGTACAGTTGAGTATGGGCTCAAGTATTAGGCGAATAAAAATATTAACCTGGAGGTTTATGTTGACTCAGATTGGATAGGCAGTGCCATCGATAGGAAGAGCACTTCATGATGCTGCTTCAGTATGGGATCAGGTGCGATTTCTTGGTTTAGCAAGAAGCATTCCTATGTGGCACTGAGTACAGCCGAAGAATAATATGTCACAGCTTGTTCATCTAGTTGCGAGGCAGTGTGTTTGAGAAAGCTAGCATCTAATTTATTTGATCTCTAGTTGGATGCTACTTGTATATATTGCAACAACCAGAGTAGTGTGAAGTTGTTGGAGAACCTGGTGTTCCATGACAAGTCGAAGCATATCGAGATCAAGTATCACTATATCAGGAATATGGTGTAGAGAGGAGAAGTGAAGCTCCAGTATGTTGCAACAGATGAATAGATAGCTGATCTATTGATGAAGCCATTGGCTAGAGTGAAGTTTGAGTACTTCAGGGAGAAGCTTGGTGTTCTCCAGATTGAAGTTCCCTCCAATGGGGAATGATGAGTCCGAGAGCCATTCTTACATGGTGAGAGGATTAGGTTCCTTCTATGGTCATATGTAAGGGCTGAGACATTATGTAATGGTGAGAAGATTGGTTCCTTCCTTGTCATATGTGAGTGCTGATCCATTCTACTGTGACTATAGGATTGGTTCCTACATGATTAGATATAAGTGTTGAATTCCATTCTTGGAATGGAGGCACCTGGTGAGTTACCAGGAATACTTAGGTTGGTGCTGAGATGCCATTCTATTGGAGAATGGAGGCACTTGGTCAGTTATGAGGAATCCTCAGTCTGGGACTGAGATCCATTTTGGCACGATGTGTTTACACATGGGAAGATGTAAGTGCAATGCCCTTCTGATGTGGTGTGTTCGCACATGGTCGGATGTAAGTGCAGTGCCATTCCAATGAGGTGTGTTTGCACATGGTCGGATGTAAGTGCAAATCCCTTTCGATGCGGTGTGTTCACACATGGTTGGATGTAAGTGCAGAGCCCTTTCGATGAGGTGTGGTCGGATATAAGTGCTGAGCCATTCTGGCGTGATGTGTTTACAGAGTCAGATGTGAGTGTAGGCCTTTTTGACAAGATTAGGTTAGATGTGAGTGTTGGGCATGCCTTTCTAACAAAATGAGGTCAGATGTAAGATCTGGGTGGGCCATTCTGACTTAGGGTTAGATATAAGCACTGAAGAAGACCTACATGAAGGATAGGCCTAAAACTAGCATGAAAAAGGGTTGGCTCTGTAGAACTTATTTAACAAGAAGAATCAAGAGATAGCACTATTTTGAGATAGCACCGGTGGATGATCCAAACTTGATGATGATCTAGATCAAGTGATGATCCAGACGTGATGATGATCCAGACTTGATGATGATCTAGATCAAGTGATGATCTAGATTTTATGATGATATAGTGATGATGATCGAGCAGTGATGATCCAGATCGAGTGATGATCCAGATCCCGTGATGAAGAAGACTTGAAGATGAAGAATACTTGAAGATGAAGAAGACTTAAAGATGAATAAGACTTGAACATGAATACAACTTGAAGATGATGATGAATTTAAGATGAAGATGACGAGATGATCCAGTCAATACAGAGAAGAAGACCAGTGCTAAAAATTGTGTCGAAAGAATACCTTCCTAGTTAAGAGGGAGTGTTGATGTATTTGTAACTTCAGAATGAATTCACTTGTATATTTCATGTATTGTACCTTGATGTTTATTCTAGGAAGTATCTGTAATGTAATTAAGTCACATCAGGCCCCGACGTTCCCATTGGAAGGTTCTATAATGTAAACAAGTCATGTCAAGTCATTGTGGGTAACCCTCCTATTGTTTAAGGTTTAAAGTCCCCGTGGTTTGAGGGCCCTAGGGTTATTAGACTCTCCTAGAGAATTCAGCCCTAGTGAGTTATTTTCAAGTTGATAATTAGTATAAATAGAGAGTGAGATTCTATATTTATCACACACTCACTCACACTCAGTTGTAGAACATAGATGAGGAAGAAGAAACTATTGGGGCTAGAAAGAAAGAGGCTACTGCTGTCAAGAGATCATCTTACTATTTTCAGGGATTTGCTTTTGGTGTTGATTCTATCTTTGAAAAAGTTGCAGGGTTTTCTCCTCTATGGTTTCCCTGAGGAAAATATTTGTGTTCATTGTCTTATGTGTTTGATTTTTGTTATTTTTATTCTCTCAGTTAAGATCCTAAGTTAATGCTATCTTAAATGATAAAAATATAACACTAAGAAAGAATGGAAGGGTGCACACTTGTTTGAAGATGGTGTGGTTTTAATGGGTATTTTATAGCACATTAAAAAATAAAAGGAGAGGTCAAGTTTTCTATCCATGAGAGAGGACACACTATACATTCAAGCTTAAGAAAGGAACACCACTAGAACTTACCATCCTCAGATTTTGGCATTGACTGGGATGCCAAGGAAATAATAAGCTAATGGGGGTAAGTGTGGGCCATTTCAATTAATTCTATGGTTCCATTTCATTTAGTTTACCCATCCCATGTATAAACAAATAATGGAGGGAGATTCCTATAGAGAACACTAATTGGGGAATCCAAGTCGTGGGACACAAGAGGAAAAGAGAGATTCCTTGTCTTCCATGTTTTGTAATAGTTGATGCTCTAATGTTAATTCACTCAATCTTCCCACCCTTGCTGCAATAGAACCAACTTCATCTAAGGATAAATTGGTGGTCCAAATACATTTCCTTATTGCATAAATACTAATTCTATAGGTTTTAATCATTGTTGAGTGTGCTACTATATTAACATCCTTTCAAGTTCAATAAAAAACTTTTACAAAATAATCTAGGTTGTTATGGAAAGGAGTTTAGGGCAACATTGAAGTATTCTTATATGGGAAAATTTAATAATATGTTATAGGGGTATTGACCGTATTTTCAGAGTCACAACCAATACATTTGCAACCCTTAGGTGGATTTCCTAGGAATCTGCTACAACACTTGAATATATTATTATACGAAGAGCAAAGTTTATATATGCAGAGTTTCTCGAATGGAACTTCCAGACATGTAATCAGATCTTAATCTTTTAATTTAGATTGTTACCTTTGTTGGTTTATGCCTCTTTTTTGTTTATTTTTGTTATCTCATATTGTTTTCTCATTAGTATGAGTATATGGCATTACGAATGCGTGTTGAAACCAATGGTATACAACACCTTGAAACATAACCACTCATGCTAGAAAAATAATACATTCCCAATCAGTGAATGTATTGGTACCTTGTGAGTGTATGAAAAGTCCTTTATGTTATTTAACCTTAAGTTAGATGAAGGGTTAAATATAATGATCATATGTAAAGAAAATGTAGAGGTACTAAAGCTAGGTATAGATAGTGGGAATTTTTTTTTTAATCCAACTATAGACAGGGACCATTACAACCTATATATGCTCTAGTGTTATCCAAATACATCAAGGAACCTATCAATTACCTTTACATTCACTGAATTTGTCACCTTTAAAGTAGTGAACATGGGTGTGGCAATAGAAATCCTCCATTCGAAACCTCTTTAAGATCTCTATTGCATACTTACCTTCCAATCAAACATCTCCTATGGTATGTGGCAATAGAAATCCTCCATTCAAAAACCTCTTTAAGATATCAATTGCATACTTACCTTCTAAACAAACATCTCCTATGGTATGTGAAACCTCCAAACCCCAATAAGTAGTGAGTAGTGCATCATGTCAATGTCCTTCATCTCAAACCTATTTTCCTTCACCCTTCTCGCCTCATATACTATCTTGAGGGTGGTGTCTATAATGGACACCTATGTTTGTGTGTTGAATATATCTGACACAATTAATTGGTGTGGAAAAAATTATATAAGATAAATGTCCTTATTATCTGCTCTATTTTGATTAAGTATGATATGCTTGTCCTACTTTTTATTCTTGTGTTCCTCAAAACAATAAAATGTTTATTACTCACTGATGAATGCATCACTAGTAAAATAATGGCAATGATGTTAGTGCTTCAGTTGTTATTAAGATATATTAATGTAAAAAGGGATATTTTCCCATGAGATTACTTAGAGTTAACACTTATAAATGGCAGATGTTGTAAGATGTGAGAATGATTAATGAATGGAGAATATGTGCTTATGGGTGCACTCATGGTAGAGGTGTAAGCAAGTGTGGGAATGGTGAATGGTATACAAATCCCCATCTACAAAATCAATGTCTACAAGTTGTTCTTTGTTGGAATATAATAAACACACTCATAAAATAATTAATAATTATTTGATTAATTTCCTACCCACTAGTTTAGATAGTTGGCATCCACTTGCACCTTAAAGTCAACATTTGCCATCTATATTTCAAGAATGATTTATTTCTGATTCTGGGTTAATATTGACCACTTTATGGCCATCCAAAATTGGTAATTGTGCTTTACAGTAGATTCTACTTTATCTTCTTTATCCTACTTTTCTGTGGATAAGGTAAAGCTAGTCAACTAGGAAACTATAAACTTTTGTTTCCAACCGATCCTCCATTATTTTCTCTCGATATTCTAGAATTAGAAAATATTTCCTTCACTCATCATTACTCACACATGCTATTGCTAATTTATGAGCTTAGTGCTAGATTAGGAAAGTCCTTTATCCAAGTATGGGGTTTATCATAATTAGTAAGCCTGCTTTATGATCTAGCTTGAGTTGTCTTCTAGCAAATCTATTTTCCTTTATAAGATGTATTACCTATTTAATAATATCAATTATCATTTATTGATCATTCATTAATGTGTGTTCATTAATTCTTCTTCATCTGTCCTTATGCTAATTCTCTACAATTCTATGTGAGGTTAATTGTGTGCCTAGATCCTTAGCCTGTTTATGAAATTCCTTATGCCATCAAGGCTTTAGAATTTATACATGGTATCAGAGCGTAGGATATCAAAGCTATACATGATATCTTATATTTAATAATTCATTAATTAGTCCTCCTTTTCATATTTGTAGGTTTATTTTGCAGGTTCAACTTTGAATGGATTCAAGAGTATCAGTTTCTCTTCTTTCTCAATTCACAAGCTATTTAGAGTGGAAATTGGAGATGATTTCATATCTAAAGAGCCAAGGTATCTATGAGATATATATTGGATTTGGTGAAGAGTCTTATGAAGATCCAAGTGACTAGTTGAATGACTGCGATAGAGAAATTGGAACTATTTGTCTTGCTATATCTTCAAGCATGCGCTACCTTATTGATTCTGTTGAATACCCAAAAGGTATCTGGACAACACTGGATAGAGTTTTGGGATAGTAAAATGAGGACCCTTCTTATGTGGAGAGGGCCTCTATATCCTCAATGATTTCTCTTCTCAAGATGTCTTAGCCTTTACAGTCTCTGATGAAGTTGAACATGAAGAAGAAGTTTCTCATATAGTTCTTGTTGCTACTACTCTCTTTGATTCGAATGCTTCCTCTTTCCATCAAGAAGCTAATATTGAAGAGCCATATTTTTCTATTTCTCTTGAAGTAGAAGATCTTGATTCATCTTCTTATGATGTTTTTGATGAAAAAGAAGTGACTAATGGAGCTTCTATATATATTGATGATTCACTCACACATTTAGTGTTCCATATGTATTCTATCATGGATTCTGAGATCCATATGCCAGAAGTCTCACACTTTGTGCATGACTCTCTTATTGATGGTGTGCAACCTAGTGACTTCCAGGATGTTTTCTTATCCAAGTAAAGTTCTTTTAGTGTCTTACCACTTACCATAATTGATCCCATGCACTTTTGTAGCTCCTCCTTTGTTCTTGGCACTCATTCTCAGATCCTCCTTGAAGATTTTGAACATCACTATCTTTCCTCCTCTCATACTTCTACGAGAGAGGATTCTTTACCAGTATATTCCCATGAGTCAACTGTTGTGATTATTTGTGATCTCTTGGATTATTTGGAATCTAGATCAACCCATGGATCCCATGCATTCACACTCTTTGATCCTATTCCTTCTCTATGTTCCTACAAGATCACTTGCACACATCCTCTTTGTGTAAATGAAGATTGAGACATTATACATTCGGTTGGAAAATTATTGCACCTATATGGAGCTCATTTCATCTCTACTGGTTCGAGGTTCAAGTCATCTCATCATCTTGGAGTTGATTACAAGTCTCAATATCCTTCATTATTTCCTTCACATTGTTGGATCTCAGTTGTTCTACATGGTCCTAGTTTCCATCCTGCAACTGTCCCTGATCTAGCTGAGCAGATTTATCTTCTTCCCAAGAAAAAGATTCCTTCAAACATCAGCATTTAGTTTGGAGCAGCAACAACACCAAGAGTTCAAAATTTTTTGTATTGCTTTTCATGTCCTTTATTGAGGGAGTATTTTCCCCTTGAGGTTGTGCCTCTTTCCTCATTTCTTTGGAAAAGATAAATTGTAAAAGGGTGACCATATATTCTATATGCATATATATTTCTGATTAGTTCAAGGACATCATCATAAATTCAGGCTTAAAGGGGGTTGTTGAAATATAATAAACCCACTCATAAAATAATTAATCATTATTTGATTAATTTCCTACCCACTAGCTTAGATAGTTGGCATCCAGTTGCACCTCAGAGTCAACATCTGCCATCTATATCCCAGGAATGATTTATTTCTAATTCTAGTTTGATCTTGACCACTTTATGGCTATCCAGAATTCCAGTAATTGCACTTTACAACAGATTCTACTTTATTCTACTTTATTTGCTTTATCCTACTTTTCAGTGGATAGGCTAAAGCTGGTCAACTAGGAAACTGACAACTTTTGTTGCCAACCCATCCTCCATTGTTTTCTCTTCATATTCTAGGATTAGAAAATCTTTCCTTTTCTCATCGTCACTCACATGTGCTATTTCTAATTCATGAGGTTCTTGGTAGATTGGGAAAGTGCTTTAGTCAACTATGGGGTTTATCATAATTTGTGAGCTTGCTTTATGAGCTATATTGAGTTGTATTCTAGCAAATCTATTTTCCTTTATAAGGATGTATTAACTATGTAATAATATCAATTATAATTTATTGATCCTTAATTAATGTGTGTTCATTAATTCTTCTTCTTCTCTCCTTATGCTAATTCTCTACAATTCTATGTGAGCTTAATTGTGTGCCTAGATCCTTTAGCATGTTTATGAAATTCCTTATGCCATCAAGGCTTTAGAATTTCTACATGGTATCAGAGCTAAGATTCTCAAAGCTCTACATGGTATCAGAGCTGAGGATGTCAAATCTCTACATGATATCAGATCTTTGAGAGTTCATTAATTAATTTTCCTTTTCATATTTGCAAGTTTATTTTGTAGGTTCAATTTGAAATTGATTCAAGAGTATTAGTTCCTCTTCTTTATTCATTCCCAAGCTATTCAGAGTGGAAATTGAAGATGATTTCATATCTAAAGAGACAAGGTCTCTATGAGATATCTATTGGAGCTGGTGAAGAGTCTTATCAAGAGCCAAGTTACCGGTTGAATGACTATGATAGAGAAATTGGAGCTATTTGTCTAGCTACCAAGCATGCGCTACCTTACTGATTCTATTGAATACCCAAAGGATGTCTAGACAACATTGGATATAGTTTTGGGAAAGGACAGTGAGGATATTTCTAGCTATGTGGAGAGTGCCTCTAACTCCTTAATGATTTCTCTCTCTAAAGATGTCTTGGCCTCTACAATATCTAATGAATTTTATCATGAAGAAGTTTCTGATATAGTTCCTATGGCTAATACTCTCCTAGATTCGAATGCTTCCGCTTTCAATCAAGAAGCAAATATTGAAGAGCCTTCTTTTTCTGTGTCTCTTGAAGTAAAAGATCTTGATTCATCTTCTTATGATGATGTTGATGAAAAATAAGTGACTAATGGAGCTGATATTTCTATTGATTATTCGCTCACACATTCAGTGCTCTCTATGTCTTCCATCATGGATTATGAGATCCATATTCCAAACCTATCACACTTTGTGCATGCCTCTCTTCTTGATGGTGCACAACCTAGTGACTTCCAGGATGTTTCCTTATCCAAATAAAGTCCTTTTAGTGTCTTACCACTTACCATACTTGATCCCATGTGCTTCTAGATATTCTCCTTTGTTCTTGGCACTCATTCTCAGAGCCTCCTTGAAGATTTTGAAAATCTCTACCTTTCCTCCTTACAGTCTTCTACCAAAGAGGATTCTTTACCAGTATATTCCCATGAGTCTACTGTTGTGCTTATATCTGATCTCTTGGATTCTTTGGAATCTATATCAATGCATGGAGCCCATGAATTCACACTCTTTGATCCTATGCCTTCTTCATGTTGCTACAAGATCACTTGCACACATCCTCTCTGTGTAAATGAAGATGGAGACAGTATACATTTGCTTGGATAATTATTTCAGCTATTTGGAGCTCATTTCATCTCTACTGGTTCGAATTTCAAGTCATCTCATCATCTTGGAGCTGTTTACAAGTCTCAAGATCCTTCAATATTGCCTTCACATGATTGGATCTCAGTTTTTCTATATGGTCCTAGTTTCCATCGTGTAGCTATCCTTCATCTAGGTGAGAAAGTTTATCTTCTTCCCAAGAAGAAAATTCCTCCAGACATCAGCATTTAGTTTGGAGCAGCAGCAACACTATAAGTTCATCATTTTTTTTGCATTTCTTTTCATTTCCTTTCTTGAGGGAGGATTTTTCATTTGAGGTTTTGCCTCTTTCCTCATTTCATTGGACAAGATTAATTGTAAAAGGGTTACCATAGCTTTGTTTTTGGGCCCTATATGCATATATATTTCTAATTGGTTCAGAGATATCATCATAAAGTCAAGCTTAAAGGGGGGTCTTGGAATATAATAAACCCGCGCATAAAATAATTAATCATTATTTGATTAATTTCCTACCCACTAGTTTAGATAGTTGGCATCCACTTGCGCCATAGAGTAAACACTTGCCATATATATATCCCAGGAATGATTTATTTATGATTCTGGGTTGATATTGACCAATTTTTGGCCATCCAGAATTGGTAACTGTGCTTTATAGAAGATTCTGCTTAATATGCTTTATCATGCTTTTCTATGGATAAGGTAAAGTTGGTCAACTAGGAAAATGGAAGCTTTTGTTGCCAACTCATCCTCCATTATTTTATTTCCATATTCTAGGATTAGCAAGTCTTTCCTTCACTCATCATCACTCACACATGCTATTGCTAATTCATGAGGTGCTTGGTAGATTAGGAAAGTGATTTAGCCAACTATGGGGTTTATCATAATTATTAAGCCTGCTTTATGAGCTAGCTTGAGTTGTCTTCTAGAAACTCTATTTTCCATTATAGTGATGTATTACGTATGTAATAATATCAATTATCATTTATTGATCATTCATTAATGTGTGCTCATTAATTATTCTTCTTCTCTCCTTATGCTAATTCTCTACAATTCTATGTGAGGTTAATTGTGTGCCTAGATCCTTAGCCTGTTTATGAAATTCCTTATGCCATCAAGAATTTAGAATTTCTACATTCTTACTTGACTTTTTCATTCTAGTCATGCATGACATGAAGCCTTGGGTCCACAAGGTCTAGTTTTCCTACTTATTTATGTTTTTCTTGAACTTTGTTGAATGCATCTGACCTTGTGGATACCTTCTCCATTGTAGATGATCAATGTTAGTATACAAGCTATATCATAGGATTATTTCTTCCCAAGTGTGAAAGTTTGACAATTTTTCACAATCTGTAATACACCAAAAATAATAATCTTTTGATAGAGACTCTTTGTAGAAATTATACATTAAAGGTAACCAATGATGTGATGATTCCCTGCATGTGCAACAATGTAATGATTCCCTACACGTGCATTGATGTGATGAACCCTATGTGCTTCTATACAATATATCTGAACTAGCGATGTGATGATTCCCTACACATGCAGCATATAATTCTTGATGCTTCTATGATGATACTCAAACCTGTTTCCTAAGGATCATTTTTTTAAGAGTATTATTACTACGATGAGAGTCTTCATTAAGAGTGATCTTGTGTGATGTGAAAATATCTTCACCCCTTGCATACAAATACCTCTAGATTAATAATCTCATCCATGAGGACCTAATACCCCAACATTTAAGATTCGATGTGTTAAAGTGACATCTAAGGATGGGTCCAGAGTATTATTTTGATGCATAACCTATAGATACATTAGTCCATTTATCATGGAAAGAAAAAATGTTCTCATAATACTTCCAAATAGCTGCACAGAATCATGAACGAAGCATACAACGGAGTGAATGGAACCTTCTAAACTCCTCCTTTTTCATAGTTTTGATTCTTCCAAGGAAGATATGAAATACTTTTATAGCCTTGAATCTAGGTATGAAGAATAGTCATAGCACCCCAATACAAGATAGTAGATTTGAACCAGAACACTTGTGACACTGGGATACATGCTATAGACATATTTTCAGATGCCTCCTATTTTGCTGAGGAGAAGACCACGATTGTGCTCTCTTATTTTCTTAGTAGGATGCTTCTTTTGTGGATTAGTTTCTAAAGTAAGGATTGGATGGGAATGATATTGATATTTAAATCCCTTAGGTTACCTATTTTGATTAGAGAGACACTTAATTTTCTTGTGTTTTTATCCTTGGTTATAACTTATTGAATTCGACTACACATAGTTAGTGATTTTGTTATTATTTTTCCTTTATTAGTCTATTAAAACTCTATTTTGAAACTTCGTATGATTTTTCCACAATAAATTGTGTAAGACCCTGGTTTTGACCCCATTTCATTAGATGTATATGATGTATATATTGTAAATAATCATGGTGCAGAGCTAAATGCCAAGGCCCCACCATCGATTGGTTTTGCTATGTTTCGAATTGAAATTGTCACCGATGGTGTATCGGGGCATGCGGCATATATATTAAGTTTTGTCATCATGTAAATATGCATCTTTAATTAAATGGACCCAACCATCTATGATCACTGCAACCATAATGAAAAGGGCATGATTTTCCCAAGGATAAGGGGGGGAATTATTAAACTTTGAACCTATGGGGAAAAGACATGTGTCATCTGTTAAACCCTTTTGACTTGCTCACCTTCCCTTGTCTTATCCAACTACCACCATTAAAATTTATGCTATTAGTTGGGGAATTTATGGCTGGGGAGTGGAGTGTGGCAGGACTGTCAGTCCTTTCCCACATGCACACTCCACCAGCAGGTTGACCCTCATGTTGGCAAGGAAACCACCACCGCCATCACTCCATGCGGACTCTCCACACTCTCCACTACACCATTCTATCCATTGTTGGTTCATCCCCACGCATAGGCGAGGAATTTCTCATCCTCATGTAGGGATGGTAGTTCTATTCATTCTCTCATGCACAGGTTGGGAGGCTGATTTTCCTTCCCCATTGCATTCTGTGTAAGTCTTCCCAGTGGCTTCATTGTCCAGGACGGACTGTGGTTTTCCCCACGTTGTGAACTATGTTTGCTGATATGTTTTGGGACTACCACAAGTTTCTTGGGAGTCATTTTGGCCATGATAGGGCCAAAAATGACTCATGATTCGTTTTCCCTTGTCTAAGCTGTAACTATTGGTTGATTGCATGTGTGTAATGGTTGGTCTTTGTACTGTTTTGGGAGCATGGATGGGGGCTTGGTTTGCTTGATAAACCTGGTGTTTTTGGAAATGACACAGATAGAGCTAGAGGGATGGCTTTCTTCTCCACAACCCTTGAATAGCACTCGAAGGGAAGTCAGGGCCTAAGGGACTATGTAGCAGAGAAGGGACTGATTCCTTGTGTTGGGTGTGTGTGGGTGTCTTATAAGTCAGGCTAGTTCTGGTGTAGGTGTTCCTAGCTCTGTAATGGGCTCACTAGCTTAGCATTTAGCCTTTCCTAGCTCTTTGATGGCCTAATAAACCTAACCATGTTGGCTTGGTTATCTTGTTGATGGCCTGATAAACCCAACTGCATTGGCTTGGTTTTGTTTTGTGTATCCTTGGCTATGTGTAAGCCTTCTTGTTCCTTATTCCTTGGGGAATCATGCCCATCTCGGGGGTGGTAGCATTGCTGAGAAATTAAGGAGCACGTTGAACTATGGTTGGGTGGAACATTGCAGCGACATAGCTAGTTGCGGGAAGAGTTCTTTATCAGATAAGTAATCTTGTATATTTTACTTCTGCAATCATATTTACTATTAATGATTATGATGAACATGTTGAATGCTTGTATGAATGTATGTTTGCTTCCGATGTATGATAAATAATCATGTATGCATGTTCTAGTTCAAAGCATTTTGTTTCAGCAATTTTTGTACATACATGTTCATGGGGTGGTTACCCGGATGGTTATGCCATGGCAGCATCCTCTTCGTTGGTCAGAGGGTCAAGGACATTACAAATTGCATTTCAGGTGACAAACAAATGAGGTCCTCAATTACATTGAGCCAATGGTCGTAATGATGGTCCAGGGGTAAGTTTATTTCTTTGCATTCACTTCTATTATTATCTATAACAACTTTTAGTTGGAAAACATTCATTGTTAATGTTTTAGATTTGCATAACTAGGCCCCTAACATCATTTTCTGAAAATGAAATTTTATGTTCACTTTTATGTTGAGCTACACTTTTAAATAATATATTTCTAGCATTAATCTGCTAATTTAAAAGACAAGATAACTTTTCTCCAGTAGACATGCTTAGCTTTGATTAACCTTCTTTAGAATACATTTATGATGGAATGTTGTTAATGTTCAATTTTTGATATGTTGTATGTATTTCACTGACATCATCTTTCTAGATAGTGTGTGGATTGAGTTGATTTTGTGATCCGGTCGACAATTGACCTAAGTGGATTCTTTGGTACTGCCTTATAATAATTATCCATTTGTGATTTTAGTTATATTTGGTTCAATTACAGGACTAGACCTTTTGGTATAGAAGTGGCAAGGGTGTTAGGTGGTGGTTTAATACCTAGTATGTAAACACATTTTAGGTTACGGTAGATGATATTTCCTACACTATTTTTTTATATTCAAGATGAAGTGGACAGCTGGTTATTTCCATATAATCAATGTATTTCCATGAATTCAAGTATTTCCATATAATCGATGTTCCTTTTAGCTTTAATATCCTCTTTGTTGGGTATCAGTTTTGGTCAATTTTGCACTTATCAGACAACTCCTTACTTATCTTTACCTATTTTTCCATCACTTTCATTTCCTTTATTCTAATCACCATTTTTATAATATGAGTACCATCACACCAAATAAGCTAATTATTCATATTAAAGCATGGTTTGTTGTGTTTTGGCATAAATTTTGCAGTAAGGTTGGTTTCAACTAAGCATATTTGGGTTTTGTAGTCTTTCATATAACATCTTGGCTACATCTAGATATTTAGATGGGTAATGAAAAAAAGTATAGAAACTTTGCAATAAAGAAAGAAGAAATTATTTGTTGATAATATTTAGATTCCGGTAGACTCCATGTGGTCCAGAAACATAGTTAGTCAACATATATCCTAACTTTACATGGATATTTAAAGTACCCACTTGAATAAAATATTTATTTACTAACCTGGACTGGAGATTTTCCAGTCGAAAATAGCATATTTTGCATAGCCTTCATTGTTTGTGAAATCCATGTTATCAAAAGTAGACATAAGATAGGATTTCTGAAGGTGGTCATCTTGAAACTTCTGGCCGATTACATAACATAACTCCAAATAAGACAAGGTATTTGAGAGCTCGAGAATTTCTTCATAGTTGAAACCAAATTCCATATCGAAACACCCTTTCAACTCATCCAATTCCACGTGTGTAAGATTTCTAACTCTAGGAGTTGTGATAATATGTCTCAAAGTTTAATAAGGAGAAGCAACTCTGGTATGTTCCCTCTTTGAATAAGAAGTTGTCTTAGAATAATGAAAATTGCTGATTTAATTTTAATCACAAGAGAATTCCTCTGATAGAGGTTGATCTCTTTTCCTTTCCCATCCTTCTCACACTGGTCTTCTTTACTAGCCCTATATATGCTTCTTCTACTTCTAGTTTTCCTATATTGACTTAAATCTATGCATTGATCTGCATCTCCATATACTATATCGATTGTCTTGTTGGATCTTACTCAGAAAACTTCCTATGGCTTCAGGTGTACCACAACAGACAGAGAAACCAAAGAAATCAATCCCTTCCCAATATGCAAGAGAAATACAACCTCTAACACTAAAGGATCTCGAATCATACCTTATTATGGATGGTTGTAGTAGATCCCCGTTGAGATTTTTCCAATCCTGCTTGCTTTGGCAATTTACTCTCAACAATAGTAAAACAAGGAAAGCATGCTATATAATATAGTGTTAGGCCTACTCCAAAATATATAGTCAATGACACAGAAGCAATTAAACACATCCATGGATTCACTATTCATTTAAATGCATATCATTGGATAGGAAAATATATTTCTATTAAGTAAATTAGAGATTACATAAGTGACAACCTCTTTCGTCACGTCTGTGAACTGGAGAAACTGAGTCATCCACTTGAGCCTCCACCACCTCAATCCTCCTTCTCTAGATAGAAATATCACAAGAAAAAGCAAGCTTGTGAAGAACACAAAGTGATCCAAGGGACAAAGGGATGCATAGTCAAGTATAAGCAAGCTACGACCACACTGGACTATAGTTTTCTTACTCTTCAATTTCTCTCCTTCAATGTATCCAAAGGGCTCCTTATACAGTGCTTCAATGGGGTAATGGAAGGTCAAATACGAGTGATATCGAGGCATATGGAAGTCCAAAAGACAAGTGACTCAGATCCACATCAAGGAAAACTCCAAAAATATTTGGCCTTTTGCACACATCCCGATGTACGTAGGTTTAAGGGTAATATCCACATATATACACGAGAAAGGGATTAAAAGTCATGTACAACAAATAATCGGTGTTTTTAAGGATGATATTGGAAACATAAAAGGTACAAAAATAGTCCATGGGGTCAAAAGAGTCTACATAGGGACAGGGAAGGCCATAAAAGTTTGATCAACCATGTGTGGTAAAATCAGCTATAATAGATGCCCCCTAATGTCTGAGGTCATAGGGGTAACATGATGGCCGAAATACATTATAAATCCATCCCAGAAGTGGAGTGATAAAGAACCAGTCATCCAATCGGTATAGTACAATAATCAAACTTTTCATATGACTACAAATACATTTAGCAGTCCAAGATACATAATACTACAATGGCCATGGATAGGCATGATATAAAAAATGTGTCATATCTGGTCATCTCCACATACAATATATAATAGATAAGGATCTCCATGATGAAGATATATAGAGGATCAAGATCTCCATGGAAGCTGAATATATACAATGGATAAAGATCTCCATAATGGCTGAAGATATCTAACATACACTAGAATCGAGTCACGAGAGATGAAATCTCATGAACACTGGCATGATCAAGTAGGTAGCATTTGTGGAATGCCACCAGTTTGGAAAGTATTCTACACAAACCACAACGATTACATGTCCTACTATGTGAATAGAGGTGTCGAGGTTGAACATAGTAGTCCATCATCTGATTATCGGTCATTAATGTATACCATTAACAGATGCGAGATCACCCACCGATAATGAAAATGGGAATCAAGGTACTAGAGTGCAATCTAACAAGTGCGAATAAATGTACTGAGGTCGAACACTTGGAATAATCCATCGATCAGGGGACATTGATGTATTCCCAAAACTGTCTATGGCTAGAGAACCTACCATTGATGACTGTAAGTCTCGAGGAACTCAAATGACTCTAGAATCCTATCCTAGAATAAATGATCTGAAGTCGATGGGATGGAATCTGCTAGAAGGAGGACATTAAGGAATCCCCCATCCACCAACATGAGGTACTCAAAAATGATGTATAATGTTGAAGGACTTGAACAAGATGTGCAAAAACTTGTAATAGTATCAGGAATGGCTACCATGCAAAGTCAAGAAAACTGAGAAATGGCCGACTCAGGTTTCAATTTCCTTCGAACAAGAGCATAAAAGTGAATGGTGACTGAAAGGAGGCATCATAGACTCAATATAAAAAACTGGGAAATCTATGCGACACAGGACGCATCAACAAAGGCTCCATAGGGATTGGAAGCTTAACCAGTTGGTGGAGATAAACTCAGAAAAACAAGTACAACTTCTAAAGTCGAACTACTAACCCAACCAACGGATGTGATATACATTGTTTTGTTCGAAGGAGACATGACTCGAATTCTGCCAAAGATAACATATTTTCATATCTGGCTTTTTGGTTTTTTTATTTTTTTTGGACTTTTTCAGATATTTTGAAAATCTTGAAAAAGAATAAAAGTGCTTTATAGTTACAAGTCTAGGAGGAGATGAGTGTCCACAGGAAAACAAACTAGTTCCAAGCAGCGGAACATGCCTATGCTCAATGCAAGGAAACATGTGCAGGATAATGACACTCGAGGGAAAGTCCCCTCCCTGTAAAAAATGGGGAATCTAGCTGCAAAAGATATATAAAAAGGCTCTGCTTGGCTAGACATGAGACAAGCCCAGGCTATATGGCTGATAATCAAAGTCAGGGAAGCCGGCATAAGGATCAATAAGGGTAGAAAAAATCATGATAATGTAATTATGAATTGACATATACCAGGGAGTCTTAGGGAAAAGGCCAACATAAAAGTCAAGAGGAGTATGAATCTCTTGCTCAAAGTCATGGCGATACTATACAAATGACTCGCACACCCTAAAGGAGAAATGTCATCATGGGCACCAAATGAAAAACAAGATCTAACTAGGGTACCCATGTATGGTAAAGATCTACCATTCACAACATGTCACTTCTAAAAGCAGCAAGAAGGTTCTATGACAAGATGGAATGGGTTCGTACCTAAGGTTAAAATGAAATGACTATAAGGTTATCCAAAATGCAAACAAATGTGAAACCTAACCTATATGCCATTTTAGACATAATACATGTAGTAAGCATGAACGAATCAAAGCCACAATCAAACCGCACTCAAAATGGACTCCTACAACATCAAATTAGTTCAAACGGTCCAAAACGGTAAAAAGCTATAGTGGGTAAAAATTTCAAAAAATTTCTATAGTTAGTGAAAAATTTAAAAATTTTCATACCATTTGAAATTTTTACCCAACATAGTGCATTTGAGCTCAGAACTTCAGAAGCGAATTCCAGGAGCATCGTCCAGTGGAATCTCTCCCCGTTTGATCTAGGTATATTCTCATGCCTTCCTCTTTCATTTTCATGCAAATTTTTTTGAATTTTCAGGGTCCATTTTATTTTTTGAGCCCTCCCAACATGTGCATTTCATCCCACGTAGAAATCGGGCCTTTTTTTTGCATATAGGGCTCGCCATACGTGAAAAATGCACTGAAAGTCGTGTACATACGTGGTTGTTTTGAGAATAGTAGCATACAAGGCCTCAAACAAGGTTTTCAAGTGAAAACATTGATAAAAAAATTGGTTTTTTGTGCAGGATGGTGCTAGAGTGGAGAGAAAGAGAGCATGGTTATGTTGAAGAAGTTGTGCAAGGTGATCTCATGGCCCAACAAGCATTACGGGCATGTGGCTTATACAAGTTTTGGTGTCTTAGTAGCCTGAGGGTGAAACCAAGACTACTCCAACTACTGGTGGACTATTGAGATCCAGAATCTGAGACATTCCAGATAGATGGGATGTCACTCAACATTGAGATTGAGGATATATATTTTATCACTGGGTTATCTCGATGAGGAGATATGGTGAACCTCTGATCTCGTGGTCTAGGAGGCGGGCTGACCATTGATGAGTACATATCTATGTATTCCTCTCTGGAGATGAAAAAGGTTGGGAGTCAAATCCTAACAAACACTATCCAAATTATGGGGATGAAGGTCATACTTTTGGCACTAGGAAGGATTGCATGGTTGGCTTCACTCCACCATGCCTCACGATCGATGATGTTCTATGCAGTAGAGTGCATGAGACCTACAGTGTATGACTGGAGTATGATTCTATTGAGCAACATGAAACAACAGCTCCGTGACTGCAATATGGGAAGGGTGCGAAACTTTTGGTTCGACAGTATATTGAGCACATTTTTCTTTGAGCGGGTGCCAGGGATAAGCACTAAGGTAGACATTACTCCACAAGGAGTTTGGGATACAGCCCAGCGATGCTCAGCACAACCTCAGCCTCATCATGGAAATAATTTAGCACAACCTCAGCCTCATCATGGGTTAAAAAATGACACAAAATGGAATCTACCCCATGGTGGTACAAAGTGTTATCTACTATAAGGTAGTTCTTAGCTACATGATGTAATCATCGTCGCTCATCCCATGAAAGGTTAGTAGGGACCTTCAATGTTTGCAAATATACAATGATATCCCCATACCGAGGGTCCATAGTTGAGATAAGGAAAATATATTCATCAACAAAAGTATCCTCATAAACCTCCTCGTCAAAACTTGGAAAATCAAATATAAGCTACGAAATATCAATGATTTCTTCGATTTTGATGAAACGAACTCGAGATCAAACTCTTCCAAAATGAAAATCCATTTATTGTATTTTCCCCCAATCATCCTTATAGTGAGGAAAAACTGAAATGGATTGATATAATCTACGACCAAGGTTTGGAGAAGGATAATGTAATGTCTCAAATGTTGAACCACATGAACAGTAGCCAAGGCTAGCTTCTCCACATGGGAATAGAAAGGTTCCGCATCTATGAGGTTTCAGATCAAATAATATATGACATGCTCATGGAGCTCCTCATCCTCCTGAACCAAAACCATACCAACCGTCTCCATGGACGCGACCACATAAATGAATAAATCATGGCTATAGTTGGGTGGACTAAGCACGAGGGCCATTGCTAAGGCTCGCTTAAGAGCATCAAAGGACTCCTGGGCTCACTCATCCCAATAGAAATTGGCATCCTTCTTCAAAATATGCATAAAGGCTTCAGTCAAGTGGAAAAAATTAACCATGAATCTCTGCAAGAAGTTTGCCATGCCTTGGAAACATTGAAGGTGTCTAATATTACATGGGGAAGACAATTGAAGTATTGCCTCAACCTTTAAGGGATCGACTCTTATACCCTCCTTGGATACGATGAATCCTATAAAGTGACCAACAATCACACAAAAGATGCACTTGTGAGGATTTAAATAAACTTGGTAATGATGACATCTTTCAAATCCTAACCTCAAATGATATGGATGACGCACTCTCAAACGAGAGTGAGCAGTGAGATCATCCAAATATACTTCTATAATAGTTTTGAGATTGTGAAAAATTAAGGTCATGGCTCACTGAAATGTGGCTCCAACGTTTTTAAGGCTGAAGGGCATCTTTCGATATGCAAAAGTACCCCAAGGACAAATAAATGCAGTCTTATGTTGATCCTCAGGCTTGATCTGAATCTGATTATATCCAAAAAAGAAATCCATAAAGGAAAATACAGCACTTCCCGTACACTCATCCAAAATATGATCAATAAATGGTGTGGCGAAATTATCCTTAGGATAGGCATGATTTAAGTCACGGAAATCAGTGCATATGAAAATCGCTCCCTGCTTCTTATCCACCAGAATAGGATTTGGAACCCACTCCGTTAAGGGAACGGGATAGATAAAACCAACTTTCAATAGTTTCTCTATCTTGGCCTTAATGGCAGGTGATTTTCTAGGATTCACAACACGCAAATGTTGTCAAACCGGTTTTGCATCTAGATACATTTTGATCTCATGTTTGACAATACAAGGGTCAATACCTAGAATCTCTTCATATGACCAAGAAAAAATGTTGTGAAACTCTTTAAACAACTCGGTATACTCCTTGATCTCATCAGGGAAACAACCCACCCCAATGTAGCCATTCTCAACATTTTCAGGAGCATGAGAAATATTGATAGGAATGGTTGGTGATAAATTAGCCATGTTTGCATCAGCCATCTGACTAGGAGAGATTAATGGAACCATAGGGCTACCAATATTCTCTCTAAGAATATCCCTAAAGTCATCACACTCCATATGATCGAGCTTAGGAAGAAAATATGATCGATGATGCAACTCTTCCCAAGGTTTCTCAACCCCCGACATGGCCTCAATAATAGATTCATCTGATGGAAAAACATCATCGAGGAAATCATGTGAGTGAGATGACTCTATTTCCCATGAAAGTAGCATATACATGTCCTCCTCCTTCATTCATGAAGAGGAAGGACTAGGCTCTGCAACCTGATCTAGATTTGCTTGATACTCCACCATTGTTGTAGGCAACGACACGTCTATTTCAATGGGCACACTTGAAGTACTTGGTGAAGGAAGAATCCAAGGATATTCCATATGGGTAGTGCAAAAAGACACCTAATTCAATGAGGATGAAGCCACACAAAAACTAGACCCAATGATAAGAGAAGGATACATACCTACATCCACACTCCCAGTTGTCGGATTAGAATGATCGATAATCGAGATAGAAGCTCCTAATGATGAATTCACACTCGGATTATGGAATGAGTTACGATCAATAGTAACAATCTTCCCATTAAATGAAAAGCATATCACTCAAAACAGGGAAGAAGCTATGACTTGCATACTATACATCCAATTCCTACACATTAAAATATTGTAGTCAAGGGGCGCATCAACCACCTTGACCTCAATCGCGATAGTCTTCCCTCCCAATTGAACCTATAGAGAAGGAAAAATCTCGTGCAGCCAAAATTATCTACCATCGAAAGCTGTCAACATAGTAGCATATTGAGACAACATTGGAGAAACCAAACCCTTCCAACATGTCAAAGACATCACAGAAGCAACATCGCCTTCATCAATGACAGTGTGCTTGACAATGTTGTTAAGAAACTATACATGAATCAAAAAAGACACGTAGTAAGGCAAGCGAGGTTGTAATCCCATGGTTTCAAATTTGATCATAGTAGAAGAGTTATCATCACTAACCCCAAGAGCAGACAACAAGGCTTTCCTCTATGGAGGACAAGTCTAAAGCACTTCTAATGTGGACATCGCACAAGGAGTTTGGCCCAAATCCTTGACAACTAAATATTTTGTGGCAGCTCAGGCATTAGGATTGTGCCCCGAACACTTTAAGGATCCCTTAGGAATGTGAGGTGGAGCTTCAGGTTTATCGGTAGGCTTTTTGATTCACAAAGGGATCTCGGGTGTGGAAGGTTATTTCCCAAGGTCCATTTGTGATGGACCGTAATCTTTTGCACAAGTTACAACCTTAGTAGCATGCACCATGTTGATGAAACCATGACCACTAGCGGCGATTTTCGATTTCCACCCATTGCACAGCCAGGATCAACAGTCCTTGAGTTCATATTTTGATTGTTGGGTAAAGGATTAGTTAACACAGCTGGGCCTTGTGCTATGAACCTCAAGGCATCTTCCATATGAGTGTGCAAGTGAGTGAGATGGTCATCCTTACACAAATTGCAAGGAAACTTCACCTTTCATTTAGACTGCTTGTCTCCCCTAGAATTATTGTTCTTGTCATTATTATTAGCATTTTCATTCTTGTTCCCACCCTTATGATTATTTTTTCCTTTTTCCTTATTCCTTCTAGGATGTTGGTTGCCTTCCGGGTTTGATGACTACACAGAATGTACGTTCACCGATTGGGTAGGATGAGACGAAGTTGTAGCTTGTCCCTACATAGACTAGTTAATTTACAGTTGGATCACTTGTTTCACAACCAAGTCCGTAGGTTTGGTACTTGTACAACCCACAAAACCATCGACATGTGGCCTAGGCTTGACCTTGGGGTCGAAATTGGACCTAGGAGCATTAGGTATAATCTCATACAAAAGTATGGATTGAGCATGTTAGTTTTTCAACATTAAGCTAGCATTATGTTAGGATCTTTACTGAGAGAATAATAAGTACAACAATCAAACACAAGAGACAATGAACACAACGTTTTTGATCGGGAAAACCATAAATGGAGAAAACCTTGCAACTTCCTCGGAGATAGAATCAGCACAAGATGTAAAACCCCAAAACAGTAAGATGCACTCCCGACAGTAGTAATCTTCTTCTTGTCTAGCCATAGTGTCTTCTCCTTCCTCAATTATGTGCTACACTTGAGTGTGTGAGTTATGTGTGTTAAATAGAGATCCTAGCTCTCTATTTATACTAATCTTGACATGACTAAAACCCTACTAGGGCCTCCCTCTACTTGAAGATTCTAATAACCCTAGTGCCCCAGAACTACAGGGACTTTAACCCTTAGACAATCGGAGGATTATCCACTATGACTTGACATGAATTGTTTACATTATTGATCCTCCCCATCGGAACATCGGGGCATGAAAACATGACTCAAATACATAATATATACATCCCAAAATTAACATCGGGTTACAATACATAAAATACATAGATGAATACATTCTGAAGTTACAAATACATCCACACTACCTCTTAACTAGGAAGGTATTCTTTCGACACATTTTTCAGCACTGTTCTTCTTCTCTGTATCAACTGGATCATCTTGTCATCTGCATCTCGAGTCTTTTTCATCTTCAATTCATCTTCATCTTCAAGTCATCTTCATCCTTCGAATCTCGATCATCTCTCGATTTGGATCATCATGGGACATCATCACTAGATATGGATCATCTCTCGATCTGGATCATCATGGGACATCATCACTAGATCTGGAGCATCTCTTGATCTGGATCAACATCACTAGATCTGGATCATCACTCGATCTGGATCATCATCACTGGACTAGATCTGGATCATCACTCGATCTGGATCTAGATCTGGATCATCTCTCGATCTAGATCATCACTGTTGGATCTGGATCATCACTCAATCTGGATCTCTCCGAGTCATCATAACTGGATCTGGATCATAGCTCGATCTGGATCTCACTTGTTCATCATCATGTGTGTACTATCTTGTCATAGGAATTTCTACAGAGCCAGCCTTATTTCATGCTCAGTGTATTCCTACCTCCTCGTAGGTCTTTGGTATCCCTTACATCTGACCTACTCATTAGAATGGCTAGCACTCACATCTGACTTGCTGGTCAGAAAGGTGGTAGCCCTTACATCTAACCTACTTGTCAGAATGGCCAACACTCACATCTGAGCTGCTCATGAGAAAGGTAGTAGCCGTTATATCTGATCATATAGGACCTAATCCTATAGTCACATCAGAATGGCCAACACTCACATCTGACCTACTTGTTAGAAAAGTGGTAGCCCTTACATCTATGTAGGAGCTCATCCTACATCAGAATGGCCAGCACTCACATCTTCCCTACTCATTATAATGGTAGTAGCCATTACATTTGTCCTACTCGACATAATGGCTAGCACTCACATCTGACATGGAAGGAACTAAATCCTTTAGCCATGAACAAAATGGATCTGCCCTTACATCTGACCTGCTCATCAGAATGGCAGTAGCCCTTACATCTATCCTATTCGACGAAATGGACAGCACTCACATCTGACATGGAAGGAACTAAATCCTTTAGCCATGAGTGGAATGGCTCTGCCCTTACATCTGACCTTCTCGTCAGAATGGCGGTAGCCCTTACATCTATCCTACTCGTATGAATGTCTTTGGGACTCATCACTTTCCCTTAGAGGAAACCTCGATCTAGAGAACACCAAGCTTCTCCCTAAAGTACTCGAAGTTCACTCTAGCTAATGGATTTGTCAACATATCAGCTATGTTTTTCTCCAGCAAAAAATATTGCAGCTTCACTACTCCCCTCTGCACCATATCCCTGATATAGTGATACTTGATCTCGATATGCTTTGACTTGTCATGGAACACTGGATTCTCTGACAACTTCACGCACCTCTGATTGTCATAATGTATAAAAGTAGTGTCCAACTAGAGATCAAATATATCAGACAGTAGCTTCCACAGTCATATTGCCTCACAACTACCTGAACAAGCTGTGACATACTCTGCTTCAGCTGTACTTAGTGCCACATAGGATTGCTTCCTACTAAACAACACCCTAAAGTGCTATTCCTATCAATGGCACTGCCTGCCCAATCTAAATCAACATAACCCTCCAGGTTAATATTTTGATTTGCATCATACTTGAGCCCATAATCAATTGTACCCCTCAAGTACCTCAGAATATGCTTTGCAGCAATCAAGTGAACATTTCTCGGATCTTTCAAGAACTATCTCAAGGTGTTCACAGCAAAGCAAATGTCTATTCTCATGTTCGTTAGGTACATTAATGACCCAATCATTTGACAATACATCGTAGCATCAACCATCTCTGAAGAAGCATCATTCAATAGCTTCATGTTTGATGCCATAGGTGTGGCCATAATCTTGTAGTCCATCATCCCAAACCTATTTAGGATCTCTAATGCATACTTCCCTTATCCAAGGAAGATTCCATCTGCACTCTCCCACACCTCCATACCTATAAAGTAATGCATCATACCCTAGTTCTTCATCTCAAACTCGACAGCAAGCTTTCTCTTTGTATCAGTAATCAACCCATCCATACCTGTCACAAATATATCATCTACATATATTAGAAGCATCACTGCGTTGCCATCTTCAACCTTGTAGTAAAGGTTGGAATCTGCTTTACTCTTGGTAAAGCCCAAACTAGATAGAAAGCTATCAATTCTTCCGTACCATGTCCTGGGTTCCTATTTCAAACCGTATAGATATTTCTTCAATATGCATACGTGAGACTCCCTATCATGTGTCTCAAAACTGAGTGGTTGTTCTACATACACTTCCTCTTTCACTACACCATTCAAGAAAGTAGTCTTGACATCCATTTGGTGTATCTTCCATTTCATCATTGCAGCCAAAGCAAGTATTGATCTGATGGAATTGCATCTAGCTATAGGTGCAAAGGTCTCTTCATAGTCTATTCCCTCTTTCTGAGAGAAACCTTGAGCTACAAATCTTTCCTTATACGTTTCAATGCTACCATCTGTAGCATCTTTGATCTTGTAGATCCATTTGGAAGTTACAACTGACTTCCTTTCTGGTCTTGGGACAACATCAGAAACATCATTCTTCATGAATGGAATGTTCTTTATCAATGAAATCACATAGTAAAGCTACATACCCGGAATAGGATCTAGTCCTCTTTCTTTCTCTATGATTCTCTTCTAAAGCCCCATATATTTCCACACCTTATAAGTTCTCGTGCCCAAGAAGATTTCCTCTTATGAGGATTCTTCTCCAAAGGTGGATCTATAGGTCTTTGTGGTTCTTCAAATTCTCGATCTTCTTCTCAAGTTTCTTCATTCATGGTTTTATCATGAATTCTGGGTTCTTCTGCTTCTTCAGGTTCTTCAGCGGGTCTCTTTCTGGATTTGTTGTAAGCCGTGTCTTCATCAAATGTCACATCCTGCTAATGTCAATCTTCTTATATCCTAGAAAATATATTCTGTAAGCCTTCGAGCTTTCAGAGTATCCCACAAATATACCCTTCTTTCCTGAAGGATCTAATTTAGTCCTCTTCTCTTTTGGAATGTGTATGTACACAGGACAACCGAATATTCTGAGATGGCTGACTTCTGGTTTCTTGTCGGAGAAGACTTCGTCAGGAGTCTTGTTCTCGAGTACTCTATGTGGAATACGGTTTTGTACATACATCACTGTTCTAGCAGCTTCTGCCAAAAAATGCATAGGAAGGTCTTGATCATGAAGCATTGCTTTTGCAACTTCCATGATAGTTCTATTCTTCCGTTTTGCAACCCCATTCCATTGTGGATTATAAGGAGTGGAAAACTCCCTCTTAATCCTTGATTCTTTCCATAGCTCTCTGAATTCATTTGAAGTGAATTCTTCGTGATTATCTGATCGAATGGTCTTGATCTTATTTTCAGTATGGTTTTCGATCAAGGATTTGAATTCTTTGAACTTACTGAATACTTCATCTTTCTTCTTCATGAAGTAAACCCATGTCTTCCTAGAAAATTCATCATTAAAAGAAACATAATATGCATACCCACTTATAGAGTTTGATGACATAGGACCGCATACATTGGAGTGGATGATTTCCAAGATTCCTTTTGCTTTGCTTTCACTGCTTGGAAATGGTTTTTTTGTATTCTTTCCTTTCGCACATCCTTTGCACACCCCATCATGTTTTGCTTGAATTTCTGGAAGACCTTCAATAGCATGGCTTGCAATAGGTAGTGCTCTGTAATGCACATGTGCAAGCCTTCTATGCCAAAGTTCATTTGGCTATACTGTGTCATGGACTAAGGATTGTTCTGGATGGCCCTTTAATTTGTACAATCCTCCTTCTTGTTCTCCAATCACTACCGCATCATCGATAGTCTTTCCTTTTGGCCACATGATGACTTGACCATCTATGAATGCAACCCATATTTCTTTTGCATCTAATGCTAATATGGAGAGAAGGTTCTTCTTGAGTCCTGGCACAAACAATGCTTATTTCATTGTTAGAGATTTTCCAGAGTCTAAATTATATGAATATTCCCCACTACCTTTTATTGGATATTGGTAGTCATATCCTAGCCTTACCTTGTGAGTTGATCCATGTTCTGACAGTCTAACAAAGGATTCCTTGAATCAAGTCATATGTTTGGAAGCCCCACTATCTATAAGCCAATCATCACTACCATGATTAATGTTACCTGTGAGAGCTGATATCAGAACATATTCATCCTCGCTTGAAGAATCTTCAATTTCATATCTGGATCTCTTCTTGGATGGTTCATCATCCTCTGCAGCATGAGCATGCTGTCTTCTTTTATTGCTCTTCTTTACTATCTTCTATTTGTTAGGACAATTCCTTGCATAGTGTCCTGCTTGATCACAAGTATAGCATATGATCCTAGATACATCTCTTCTAGTATTATCTTTGTGAAAGTGCTTACCTCTAGAACCATGAGATTTTCTCTTGCTTGACTTGGAGTGAGACTTTGAGTGTACCGTAAGAGATTGGTCTTCACTTCCAATCTACTCTTCTCGAGCTGCTATCCAAGATTCTTCTTGGGAGAACTCTTCCCATAGTTTTCTGAACTTGACTAACTTCTTCCTAGCACAGATTCCTTGGATGAAAGAATCCCATGACCTAGGAAGGCCATTCAATGTAGTCATTACAATCTCTGCATTTTCCACTTCTTCATAAACTTCTTCTAGTTGCTCTTTGATCTGAGAAACTCTTGTAAAGTAAGACTTGATTGTTTCTGCATTTTGAATATTTGCATTCTTCAGTTGGTTTCTCACGGTCATCTTTCGATTGATGTTCTTCCCTTCAAACAATTTGGTGAGGGCATCAAACATATCTTTAGGTGTCTTGAGAGAGGACACCTGTGGGATAAGGTGATCCTTGATAGAATCATCAATGATCCTCTTTGCCATAACCATATTCTTCTTGTGTAAGGCCTTGCCTCATCTCCCTCTGGAACTGGAACCTCCTCATCAATGTAGGAGTCTAATTCATTTTCTTCCAGGACCAAGGATATCCTATACTTCCAGGCTCGGAAGTTTTCATCTCCCTCAAGATTTTCATCAAGATTGGTATGATGAGACATCTTAAATGAGAACCTCAAATGGAAATACAAAATATTTTAGATCTTACACGGTTCAAGATGTCGGATCTGAAACTTGAGCTAAAATCCTACAGAGCTGGTTCAGGAGCAAATTAGGGTTTTGCTTTTCCGGAGTTTTGTCTACCCAAATGCCTTGAAATTTGTCCCTAACTTTGATTTTGGGGAGGAGATCAATCCAGGCCTAGGCTCACTGAAAAAATCCTCTTCTGTGAAAATCCATAATTTCCAACAGTAGTGCTAGGTCCAAAACTTAAAAACCCTAGAATTGGATTTTGCTTCAACATAAAGATGCGCCCTAAGGAGGATATTTGTTCCACCTTACGTTTGCTGAAAATATGTGAAGGAGGATCCAAAAACTAGGAATCCCTAGTTCCCACAGCTGCACAGTGTCTTCTTATGAGGTTAGCTCTGATACCATGTTAGTTGTTCAACATTAAGCTAGCATTATGTTAGGATCTTTACTGAGAGAATAACAAGTACAACAATCAAACACAAGAGACAATGAACACAGTGTTTTTGATCGGGGAAACCATAAATGGAGAAAATATCACAACTTCCTCAGAGATAGAATCAACACAAGATGTAAAACCCCAAAACAGTAAGATGCACTCTCGACAGAAGTAATCTTCTTCTTGTCTAGCCCTAGCATCTTCTCCTTCCTCAACTATGCGCTACACTTGATTGTGTGAGTGATGTGTGTTAAATAGAGATCCCAACTCTCTATTTATACTAATCCTGACATGACTAAAACCCTTCTAGGGCCAACCTTTACTTGGAGATTCTAATAACCCTAGTGCCCCGGAACTATGGGGACTTTAACCCTTAGACAATCGGAGGGTTACCCACTATGACTTGACATGACTTATTTACATTATTGATCCTCCCGATTGGAACATCGGGGCATGACAACATGAATCCAATACATAATAGATACACCCCAGAATAAACATCGGGTTACAATACATAAAATACATGGATGAATACATTACGAAGTTACAAATAGATCAACACAGCATAAATCATATGCAACTCTTGTGCCCTAAAACTAGCTTGTTCCTCATTTGGAACTCTGGATGTAGAAACATCCTTCGCTATATAAGGTAATAACGATTTGAGGAACCACTCAAGAAGAAACTCTGGTGGTATAAAATCTTTGATTAACAGTTTCCATCTACGCCACTCTTGAATATGATATGAGATGTGTGTGTCTTTATCTTGTCGGAAGGTCGACAAGAGTTCGGTACCAATGTCATAACGTACAGGTAGCTAGAAATGATTAAGGGAAGTCAGCACAAGATCATAAAATGTAGTTAATCCCCCTAGTTTAATATATATACCATTTCATCATAGGACCCATTAGGGTGTGTTGAAATAGATTCAAACGAATGGAATCATCATGTAAGGAATTAGAAGAGCACCAAAAGTGGAAAGTGGTGACATGCGCACCAGGATATTCACCAGCCTTACCTTCGAACTTAGGAATGTCCTAAGGAATATTTTTAGGGACAATTGACGATGCCTGGTTATGAGACACAGGATCATTCATTAATCTCAATAAGTCAGGTAAGTTCAACGTTGCAAGGAAAGGGAGCCTAGGTTGAGTCGGTCGATTCCATGCTCCTTGATAATTTTGATTCATGCAAGGTTGATTGCTATAAATACCATGGTTTTGGCCATAATAACCTCCTCCAATTTGAACCATGTAGGGTTGCATAGAATCATTGTGATGTGGGGTACCTTGATTATGAGGTGCTACAAAGCCATAATTAGAAGAGTAAGAAGGTTGTCGATACCCGTACCCATACGGTTGATAGTTTTGTCCATAATGCGGTCCATAAGAATGTGCATGAGAAGCTCCATAAGGTGATCCATGGGATGTACCATGAGAATGTCCATAGTTAGGGGTATGGGAAGCTCCATAAGCTGGAACATAAGATGATCCAGAAACAAGTACATGACCCGCTGACACAATAGGAGGTACTTGACTCAGAGATACTACTATGTGAGCATTCGTAGAACAAACATGGCTAGTAGAAACATTCTGACCTCAATGCCCATGTGAACTAGGGGGAGGATGTGATGTTAAAAATGCATTCAAAGGAACAAGGTTTGAAGATGAAGGGACATCTGAAGGTATGTAAGTGGTGTTCCCAATGTGCACTTGTTTTGGTTCTTGTATCCATATAGGATTACTAACACTAGGTCTAGATTGAAAATGTGAAGTTGCCTCCACCACCGGGATGGAGGGTGCAATGTGACTAGTGACACCAAATATCTCCGTATGGAAAGGGATGCGAATGCCCCTAGGCGTAGTGCTAGGACCAACTTTCAACTTAGCATGATGTGCCAGATCAAGTGCAGGGATATCAGACACATAATATCTAACATGACTAGTGCTTACAGGTTCATGGTTAGTCTCATTACCTGGAAACCAATACCGACAACCTGTGAATGAGGGATCATAACTAGATCATGAAGGTTGTTCATGAGGTGGGAAGACATCTCTGGAATCTCATCCTCATGATATCCCATGTTGTGTGAATCAAAGTGAGATGTAGTCCACCCAAAATATCTTGTTCTCACTCCCAAAGGAAGAGGAGACATGAAAGGCAGAAGTCCTACTAAACAATGAGAACAACGAGGTGCCTCACCTGAATCCACAATGACTCAAAAAATAAAAACACTTGATCTAATTATGAAAACCCTAGTCAAACTAGCGTGCACATAGAATACACCTATAAAATGTAAAGCTAGATCACAAGCAAACAAGGCTAGGATATGTGAGCTACTGAATGAAGTAGGTATGTCTCTCCTAGGAGAGGCTTGAGAATCCCATACAAAACAAGCGGAGGTTTGTAACCAATTATAGTGGCCCTCAGCTTCAATGCATATAGATATTATGCTGTCTGACCCCTACCTGGCCAAGACACTTGCAGAATAATGTCTACAAATACCCCCTCGATAACCTAGGTAAGGCGACTAAGGCCACCTCGATATAATAAATGCTCAGGAGAACATTCATAGGCACGATTAACCGTATGGGAAGCGTATAAAATATTGAAACTATCAAAAGAGCCCCTAGATATGAATACAATCCTGGAAATATCTTTGGTGCTACTCAGTTACAACCAAGGGTCATGCCAATCATAACCGCTCACATTGCCTCGTGCTTAACTCCCTTGTAAGAGGAGGATCCTAAGAAACACTAACTATATAAAGGATTTAACAATATCACTTGGAAAGACACCTAATTTTTTTGTTTAGTGGTCTTGGAGAATTGACTCAAAATGAACTATTCCAAGACCCTAAAACCTGGTCTTGTTGATGCACCCTAGAAAAGAAAAGAGTTTAATTCATTTTATTATGCATTGATTTTAATTAGCTTTATTACTCAGAGGGTAAATGGTCATGCAACTAATGATGTTATGACACAACAAGAAGTAAAATGCACACCTAATAATCAATGCAAATGCACTGTGTCGAATGAAAATTAGGGTATGCGACTACGTGAAGAGAAATTTTTTTCCTTCAAATGTATATGCAATCATACGTATATGAAAATCTCGCTAATATTCACCAAGAAAACCTAATGCAAGTACCCTGCTAATGCAAAATGAAAATAGTGCAGAACTATGCAAAAAGAAACATGTTTTTGTATTTTTGAATTAAATGAGATAAAAAAGCAAAAATATGACTCTAACACCCTCACACTCTACGACCACTCATAGACAATAGTCAATCAAAGTACTAAGTAAAAAGAGACCTAATGCACTAATATTGAAACAAAAAATAAAGAATGAACTGACAAGAACATTTTCAAAAATAAAATTAAAAAGAGTGTTCGGTCAGAAACAGATGGAAGATATAGACTCCAGAAGCATCAAAGAAGACTCAACAATCATCCAAACTTACCCAGCAACACTTAATCTTCCCCAAAAAGAAAAAAAAAGGGCATACGCGACTGTTCTCCGTAAACCCGTGTACATATGCAACTATTACAGGAAAACCTGCGTGTATACGTGATTGTGAAAGCAAAACCCATGTATAGGAAAAAAAGGATAGAAAAATAAGGTAAATGGACAAACTAAGACACAATTCACTTCTATATAACACTACTAGGTAAGCATGCCCCTAGACCCGACATAGAAATAGAGAAATTGGAGCAATACAAGCACAATGAATTCCGAAAACCCCCAAATAAAAATGACTAGGAACTTCCCCATTATGGTCACCAATCTTGTTATGGAGAAAATTTCCTATGGCTTGGGGTGTACCACAATAGATAGAGAAACAACAGAAATCAATCCTTTCCAAATATGCAAGAGAAATACAACATCTAACACTAAAGGATTTTGAAACATACCTTATTCTGGATGGTTGTAGTAGATCCCTGTAGAGCTTTCTTCAATTCTGCTTGCTTTGGAAATTTACTCTTAACAATAGTAAAACAAGGAAAGCATGCTATATAATATAGTTTTTAGGCCTACTCTAGCATATATAATCAATGGAACATAAGCAGTTAATAAAATCCATGGATTCAATATTAATTTAAATGCATATCATTGGATAGGAAAATATATTTCTATTAAGTAAATCAGAGATTACATTAGTAACAACCTCTGTTGGCACATCTGCGAACCGAAGAAACCGATTCCTCCACCTGGGCCTCCACCACCTCAATCCTCTATCTCTCGATAGCAAGCTCACAAGAAAAGGAAATCTTGGGAAGAACACAAAGTGCTCCAAGGGACAAAGGGATGCAGACTCAAGTATAAGCAAGCTACAAAAACAATGGACTATATTTTTCTTGCTCTTCAATTCCTCTCCTTCAATGTATCCAAAGGGTTCCTTATATAATGCTTCAATGGGGTAATGGAAGGTCAAATACGAGTGATCTCGAGGCATATAGAAGTCCAAAAGATAAGTGACTCGGATCCACATCAAGGAAAACTCAAAAAATATTTGGCCTTTTGCACACATCCCGATGTACATGGGTTTAAGGGTAATATCTACGTATATATGCAAGAAAGGGATTAAAAGTCACATACAACAAATAATGGGTGTTTTTAGGGATGATCTTGGAAGCATCAAAGGTACAAAAATAGTCCATGGGGTCCAAAGAGTCTGGGGCAGGGAAGGCCATAAAAGTGTGATCAATCATGTGTGCTAAAATCAGCTATAACATTGGAAAAATTGTTTTGATCAAAGAGAGGGGACTAAAATTCATTATTATTAATAATCACTAATTATTTGATGAAATTTCAAGGCTCAGAGAGAGAATTAATTTAAAATTGAGAGATATTGGTTATTTTTGCTAATGTTATTGGTTTAAACTTTTTCTCTCCTATAAATATCATAATTTACATTCATTATATATATATATATATATAGAGAGAGAGAGAGAGAGAGAGAGATGTATGTGAGAAATATCATTCATCTTGAATAATTGTATCAAAATTGTCAATGCTAGTCTATATATAGAGATATTTCTGTGTAACAGAAACTGGGATTATTAGTATTTTCTTAGAATTAAAAATGATGCAATCTTCCTGTTAGTATTTCCCCTTTCCCCAATTCGTAAAGGGTTCTAGCTGAATGGTAGAGCGTCTTCTTTACAAGGAGGAGGTTGAAGGTTTGATTCCTTCATTACCTAATGATATTGGAATATTGATGTTTTAAATAAAATATATTTTATTATGGCTATGAAAGGGGTTCAAAAATTCCCTTGTATGTTACTACGAGGGGGGTTCAAAAATTCCCTTGTATGTTACTATGAGGTGGGTTAAAAAACTCCCTTATATGTTACTACTAGGGGGGTTAAAAACTTATCTATGCAAGAGGTGGAGGAAGTATTAAACCAGATGGCTCTGGGGAAAGAATCAGGACCAACTTATTCCACTCCTTTTGGGACATAATTTAAGACTAAATCCTAGAAATCATGGAAGAGTCGAGGTGTAATTGAGGTATTCTAAAGGTTTTCAATGCCACCTTCCTAACCCTAATTTTGAAAGGAGAAGGAGTCGATACTCCACGTAAATTCATGCCCATTTATTTGTGTAATGTTATTTACAAGATCATCACTAAGGTGGAAGCTAATAGATTAAATCCACTCCTTCCCAATCTAATTAGCCTGAACAATCAAGCTTTGTTGAGGGGAGGAAAAGCTTAGATTGGATTCTCTAGTTTCATGAAACTACCCTTTATCTTAAGGTGACCATGATACTAGGTATGCCAATCAAGCTGTATATTACAAAGGTTTATGATAAATTAAGTTGGAAATACATGGAGAATATGTTGTAAGATTCTGGATTTAGGGAGGAATGGGTGGAATGGGTGATGAATCTGATTATCACCCATTTTTTCTCAATTTTTTTGAATGGTTCTCCAGCTAGAATTTTTAATCCCTCATGAGGAATCATACAAGGTGATCATATCTCTCATTTTATTTTTATACTAATGGAATAAGGGTTGAGAAGGCTCCTCCAAGCCCAATCATCTAGTGTTAAAATTTGTGGGCTTAGTTTCCATGAGGGAATGGAGAAACAAACACACCACTAATTTGTTAAAGACACAATGCTAATGGGGCACACTTCAGTCCAAGGGGCTCGATCCTTTAAGAGAAGTCTAAACATTTTTCACCAAGGATTTAGGGATAGCAGTTAACATGGATACATCTCAATTATTTTTCCTAAACACTCCTCCTGTGGTTCATAGAAACATTGTGAGGACTTGCGCTATGCCAAAGGATCCTTCCCCTCTAATATATTGGGCCCCACTTAGGGGTTGGTCCCATAAAGAGGATTTATTGGAAGGATCTCTGGAACATAATGAAGATAAGGTTGTCAATTTCGAATCTAAGGCCTTTGAAATTTCCCAACAGGTTGATTCTTGTCAAAGCAGTGCTTCAAGAAATGTTGGTCTACCTCTTTTCTGTGTTGGCCGCTCCAAAGTCTGTTATCAAGGAAATCATGAATATCTAGATAAACTTCTTGTCGAGGGAAGGGAAGAGAAATATAAATTTTCCTCGGTAGGATGGAATCAAATCTGTTGTCATAAGTAGAAAGGGGCTATGGGACTTAGGGATCTAGAGGTTATGAGTGAAATCCAAGGAGAAAAAATTTGGTGGTGTTGCTGTAGCTACTCAGTGGAGCATTGGGCTAAAATATGGCATGTGAAATGTGTTAGAGAAAAGTCTAAGGAGCAAGCGATTAGATTTAATGAATAACAGCAGGGATATCCCATATAAAGAAAATATCAAGTGGGCCACAATTTTGTGTAGGAGCATAGCTACTGGGAAATTCATAATGGGGAGAATCCTACCTTCTAGGAGGACTCATGGAACAAACTCCCAAAGATGGGAGAGGACCCCAGATGGATAAACATCAAGACCATAGGGAGGGAGGAAGGAAAAAATAAAGTGTGTCACTAGTACTACTAGGAGTCTCCATCAGGGTGTGATCAAAGGCAATGATCATTACCAAAGAGGGGGAAGGGTCTCATACCAGAAGAAGACATTCGCTCTTTTAAGGGAAAACTTCATGAGAGATTCCTCCAGACCAATTCCGGGCCATACATATGAATATGGGGATACAAACATAAGGATGCCTTTGGTATTAAAGAATCTTATGACATCCTTAGTCATAATAAAGGAGAGGAGGATGGTATATGAGAAAATATTTGGGATACCAATCCTTGGCCAAAGGTTTCTATATTTTTCTAGTTGGTTTTCAAATGAAGGATCTTAATAGGAGAAAATATTAAATGGCAGGGGATCTAGGGTCCCTCACAATGTGTTGTATGCCTAAACAGTGAGAAACATATGGGCCACCTATTAGATGACTTCCCCTATACGACCTCTATTTGGGATAGAGGAGCCATGATTTTTTGAAGGAGTGATCGTCGAAAACATCGGCTTGGGAACTCCCTAAGAGAGTGGAGCATTAAGGCCTTTAAGAACCCAATTCTAGTCTCCCTATGGCTGTTGTTCCTAGGTATAATGATGTGGAACGCTTGGAAAGAATGAAATAGACATATGTTCCATGATAAGAATTTAGACGGGCTCAGAAAGAAGATCAAAATATGTAGACCCTTGAGTCAAAATTCATGGCCTCCTCCCCATGTGCATCTATTTAAAATTAATTTTGAGCTACCAAGCATAACCTAGGAGGAGCGGGATTTGGAGGGGTCTGCAGGAATAGTGGAGGAGAAGTTATGAAACTCTACTTTGGCTACATAGGAAATGACACTAATAACTCGACAGATTTGGAGGGTCTGATTCAGGGGATAGAGATAGCAATTAGGGAAAGGTCGAAGCTAGTGATCTTGGAAGGATATTTTCAAATTCTGATTTAGATTTCCAGGAAAATTCCCATCAGTAAATCCATAGAGTAAGATTCCTCTAGATGGCGAATTTCTATCAGATTGGATTCCCTAGGTGTCATGGTTTCAACCCATACCTTCGTCTCCTTTAGACACTTTAGGTGAGATACTAATAAGGTGGCGGACCTTATGGTCAATGTTGGGGCTGAGAGGGGTGGGGGCTATGGATCAGGTTCCATTGTTGAACTTGACGAGGATATTTGGGCCCCTAGTTGTAGCCAGCTAGCCACCCATGATTACAAGCTGAGTATACATATGGAGGATCTAAGTGAGAGGGTACAGGAAAGGGACAGGAGGTAGAGTGTGATGTCTAATGTGGTGTAAATGTTCCATGTCTTATCATGGAGAACATGACAAATACAACCCATTCCTTAACCTATTTAAGGAAGAATGGGTACGTAAGCATGTGTGAAGTGGAGCAAAAGGTGGATCCATACCATACGATAGATTTGGCATCTCATCTTGTAATGATGCCAAAATTAGTGATGGGTAGGGAAGAGGATGATCACCAGTTATGGAAGGAAACATGAATGTACCATCCTACTATGGAAATCATATCCTCTATGTCTTTATACCCGAAGGCTAAGTTAATCCTTGTCATTACTTATCTCGGTGAGGATTATTCTCTTGTTGGTATGGTTGAGGGAATTTTGAATTAGAAAGAGAGGGGAGGCACCTCTTCTTTTGGGATTCGGTAAGCCTACGAGTGATTACTCTAGAAACACTTTAATATGGCTCCTAAGCACTCCATGAACATAGAATCTGGGATGGGGGCAGATAGCTCTAGCAGATGGGGGAAGGGCGTATGGGTTGGAGGATGGAGAACCTCCTAGGGTTGGATTACACATGCTCAATCCCATTCTTAGGAAGAAACCTCATTCTTTAAACATCACATCTATATGGAAATTCACCATGAAATCATGATAGTGGAAAAAAATCTTTGGGAGGAGGTTCATTTTCTTCGACTTAAAGATATCCGAAGGGAGGTTGAGGAGTGGCTAGTCGATCCAAGGATGAATGTAGGTAGAGCAGCTGCATATGATAAAATGATTATGTAGCACTAGGTCATGAAGAATCTGATTTTGGACGTGATCATAAGTACTCTAAACAATAAGGAGGGTGATGAGGAAACATAGTGGGCGTTGAAGGAGCATAATGTAGACTGTAAGCTAGTGCACCAAAATATTGATGTTATGGCGTCTTATATGGGGATCCAGTTTTACCACCTAGGGATGCACAGTGTGGAAACAAGATTCCATGGAAAGAATATGAATTCAAAAGGAAAATAAAATATGGGTGATTTGGGGACGCTGAAGCAGGCGGAAGGTACCAGGATGACTGAAAGGATCAAGATGAGTGATGTTAAACATCCCATCATGGGGGATCATGCCAAGTTTCTTATTTGAGGCTCACATTGGTTCTCTAGATAATCTATTCCTTACAGTGTTTTTAGAGTTTAAGTTTGGTAGTCATAGTGGCTTAGTAAATAGTTGGATAGAATGTTTAGTCCCTCCTTGTAACTCTGTAGGTTTCTTTGGGAAAGTATGTAAAGCTGGTAAACTCTTTGTTTTTTTTGGGAAGACTGTAAAGCTGATAAGGGATGTGGATGATAGAACATTGATTTTTCTAAGAATTATGTATCTAAACAATTATTGAAGTAATACAATCGTTTATTTACAAAAAAAAACATGCCTCTAAATCACTGAGTTTGAGCATCTTCTATGATTATTCATCTCAACACAAACACACAAGAAGTGTTCTGAATATAGTCAAGACATAGTCAAACACCCGCATGAGTGCAAATATATTTAAAAAATATTGTTCTCGGTGAAATCTTGACAAGTAACATCCAAAACATGATATACTTGATATTGTTTGACACCATTGATATTACTAGTGATAGGGGGGGCATCAAAGCATTCTAAAGAAGAAATTGAAGAATTCTACATGAAAGTGGGATCTTGAAATGTTTAAAACAACTACAACAACATACTTCATAGGTGGAGAAGTTAGCAATTTTCTATGACAAGAGATGAAGACATCTCATTAGTACCTTTGTTGAGTATCCACAACAACTAACTATAGTATTTTGCACACAAATTGTGTTAGAATTTGGTCATTAGATCTCAATATTATTCAATGTATAAGGGCTGTAAATTTATAGACATTTGGAGAAGACATATGAGCTTGATCTCAAGAAGTACTCAAAAAAAAAAACATTATTTTTTTGGGCATTGTGAATATTTTGATGAAGTGTTTGGGCCTTTGTCATTAATGTCAAAGGGAAAGAAAATTGAGGAGGTGTTTCCACCAACAACAACGGGGGAGTTTGTTGAGCATTTTTATCATGGATGACATGCCATTGATGACAAAGAAGTGATAAAATTTGATGTTATGGAAAGGAGGAAATGGAAATTTAGGCATTGGAACACTAGGTTGTTGATGTAATTGTAACTTCGGAATGTATTCACTTATATTTCTTATATATTGTAACCCGATGTTTATTTTGGGATGTACTTGTGTCATGTCATGCCTTGATGTTCCTATAGGGAGGTTATATAATGTAAACAAGTCATGTCAAGTCATTGTGTGTAACCCTCCTATTGATCAAGGGTTAAAGTCCCCGCAGTTTCGAGGCACTAAAGTTATTAGACTCACCTAGTGAAGTCGGCCCTAGTTTTGTTTATTCAAGTCGAGAATTAGTATAAATAGAGAGCTAGCCTCTCTATTTATCAGACACTCACTCACACTTAGTTGTATCGCATAGCCAAGGAAGAGAAAGACACTGGGGAAAGGAAGAAAGAGGTTACTATTGTCGGGAGATCATCTTACTGTTTTCGGTTTTTACTTTTGGTGTTGATTCTATCCCTGAGGAAGTTGTGGGATTTTCTCCATTTATGGTTTCCCCGAGGAAAACCACTATGTTCATTGTCTCTTTTGTTTGATTTTTGTGCTTGTTTTTCTCTCAGTTAAAGATCCTAATGTTATTCTAGCTTAATGTTAAAAATATAACATGGTATCAGAGCTAACCCGAGAAGAAGACATTGTGCAGCTACGGAAACTAGGGCTTCCTCCTTTGTGGATCTCTCTCCACAAATTTTTAGAAAAATAAGGTTGGAATAACTCTCCTCCCTAGGGCGCATCTTTCTATCGAAGAAGAATCCAATTATGAGGTGTTTCAATTTTGGACCCAACACTGCTGCCAGAAATTAAGGCTTTTCATAGAAGTGGAATTTTCTAGTGACCCTAGACCTAGATTGATCTCCTCCCCAAAATCGAAGTTAGGGATCAAAATCAAAGCATTTGGTTGGAAATATCTCTGGAAAATCAAAACCCTAATATTCTCCTAAACCAACACTGCAGGATTTCAGCTCCGAATCTAGATCCGACATCCTGACCTGGTAAGATATGAATCTTTTGTATTTCCATTTGAGGTTCTCAGTTAATATGTATCATCATACCAAGCTTTATGAAAAGCATGAGGGAGCTGATAACTTTCGAGCCTGTAAGTATAGGTTCTCCCTGGTTCTGGAAGAAAATGAGTTTGACTCCTATATCAATGAGGAGGTTCTAGTTCCAGAGGGAGATGAGGCAAAGGCCTTACATAAGAAGAATTTGGTTATGGAAAAGAGTATAATTGCTAAATCAATCAAGGATCACCTCATACCATAGGTGTCCTCCCTCAATACACCTAAAGCTATGTTTGATTCCCTAACCAAATTTTTTTGAAGAAAAGAACATAAACTGGAAGATGAATCTGAGAAACCAACTAAAGAATGTAAAGATCCAGAATGCAGAAACCATCTAGTATTACTTTACAAGGGTCTCTCATATCAAGGAACAACCGAAAGTAGTAGATGAAGAAGTGGAAAATGTAGAGATTGTAATGACCGACTTGAATGGTCTCCCTAGATCATGGGACTCCTTTATTCAAGGAATTTGTGCCGGAAAGAAGTTAGTCAAGTTCAGCTAACTATGGGAATAATGTTCTCAAAAAGAAGCTTGGATAGTAGCTCAAGAAGATAAGATGGGAAGTGAAGATCAAGCTCTCATGGTACACTCCAAGAAAACTATAAAAAGTTCTTATCACCCCAGAGGTAAGCATTCTCATCAAAGATATTTCACTAGAAAAGGCTTATCTAAACTAAGATGCTATACATGTGATGAAAGAGGACACTTTGCTAAAGACTATCCTAGAAATAATACTAACTCCCATGAGAATAATGGAAGAGAAGACATCATGCTCATGCTACAGAGGATGATGAGCCTTCCAAAAAGAGAACCAGATATGAAAGTGAAGATTCTTCCAGTGATGAAGAATATGTTTTGATTTCCTCTCTTATGGGAAACATTACTCATGGAATTAATGATTGGCTTATAGATAATGGGGCTTCCAAGCATATGACAGGATTCAAGGAATCCTTTGTGAAACTTTCAGAACATGAATCACCTAAAAAAGTGAAGCTACCAGATGACTACCAGTATCTAATAAAAGGTAGTGGGGAGTCCTCCTACAAGCTAGAATCTAGAAATTCTATGACAATGAAGGAAGTATTGTTTGTACCAGGACTAAAGAAGAACCTTATCTCCATATTTGCATTAGATGCAAAAGGAATGAGGGTTTCATTTATAGATGGTCAAGTCATCATGTGGCCAAAAGGAAATACTATCGATGATGCATTAGTGATTGGAGAACAAGAAGAAGGATTGTACAAATTGAAGGGCCATCCAAAACAAGCCTTGGTCCATGAATTAGTAGAGCCAAATGAACTTCGGCATAGAAATCTTGCACATGTGCATTACAGAGCACTACCACTTGCAAGCAAATCTGTTGAAGGTCTTCCATAAATTCAAGCAAAACATGATGGGGTCTGCAAAGGATGTGGGGGAGGAAAAAACACAAAGAAGACATTTCCAAGTAGCGATAGCAAAGAAAATGGAATCTTGGAAATCATCCACTCTGATGTATGCAGACCAATGTCATCAAATTCACTAAGCGGGTATGCATACTATCTTTCGTTTATTGATGATTTTTCTAGGAAGACATGGATTTACTTCATGAAGAACAAAGATGAAGTATTTAGCAAGTTCAAGGAATTCAAAGCCTTGATTGAGAAGCACACTAAAAATAAGATCAAGACTTTTTGATCAGATAATGGCAGAGAATTCACATCAAATGAATTCAAAGAGTTATGCAAAGACTCAGGGATTAAGAATGAGTTATCTACTCCATATAATCCACAACATAATGGGATTGCAGAAAGGAAGAATAGAACCAGAATGGAAGCTGCAAGAGCAATGCTTCATGATCAAGATCTTCCTATGCATCTATGGGTAGAAGCTGCTAGGACAGCAGTGTATGTACAGAATCATACTCCACATAGAGTACTCGAGAACAAGACTCCTGAAGAAGTCTTCTCCAGCAAGAAACGAAAAGTTAGCCATCTCAAAATATTTGGATCTCCTGTATACATACACATTCCAAAAGAAAAGAGGAAAAAATTAGATCCTTCAGGAAATAAGGGTATATTTGTGGGATAGTTCGAAAGCTCGAAGCCTTACAAAATATACTTCCTAGGATTCAAGAAGATTGACATCAGCAGGAATGTGAGATTCAATGAGGACACAACTTAGAACAAATCCAGAAAGAAACCTACTGAAGAACATGAAGAAGGAGAAGCACCCAGAATTTATGATACAACCATGAACGAAGAAACTCAAGAAGAAGATCAAGAATTTAAAGAACCACAAAGACCTGTAGATCCACCTCAGGAGAAGAATCCTCACAAGAGGAAACATGCTTGGGTACAAGAATCTATTCAAGGTGCAGAAAGATATGGGGCTCAAGAAGAAAAACACAAGGAAAGAAAGAGGACCAGATCCTGCTTCGAGTATGTAGCATTGTTATGTGACTTCATCGATAAAGAACCTTCGAATTATGAAGAAGCAGCAGAATAGAAATAATGGAAGGATGCTATTATCGAAGAGTATCAATCAATCATGAAAAATGATGTTTGGGATGTTGTCCCAAGACCAGAATGGAAGTCACTTGTAACTTTCAAATGGATCTACAAGATCAAGCATGATGCAGACGGTAGGATAGAAAAATATAAATCAAGATTTGTTGCTCGTGCTTTCTCCCAGAAAGAAGGGATAGATTATGAAGAAACTTTTTCATCTATGGCTAGATACACTTCCATCAGATCGGTACTTTCTTTGGCTGTAGTGATGAAATGTAAGATACACCAAATAGATGTGAAGACTGATTTCTTGAATGGTGTAGTGGAAGAGGAAGTGTATGTGGGGAAGCCACTCAGTTTTGAGACATGTGACATGGAGTCTCATGTGTGTAGATTGAAGAAATACCTGTACGGTTTGGAATAGGAACCTAGGACATGGTATAGCAGAATTGACAGCTTTTTATCCAGTTTAGACTTTACCAAGAGTAAAGCAGATTCCAACCTTTACTAGAAGGTTGAAGATGGCAACCCAGTGATCCTCCTACTATATGTATATGATCTGTTCATAACAGGTATGGATGGGTTGATTATTGATACGAAGAGGAAGCTTATTGTCGAGTTCGAAATGAAGGACTTGGGTATGATGCATTATTTTCTAGGCATGGAGGTGTGGCAGAATGCAAATGGAATTTCCCTGAGACAAGGGAAATGTACAGTAGAGATCCTGAAGAGGTTTGGGATGATGGACTGCAAGACTATGGCCACACCTATGGCATCGAACCTGAAGCTATTGAGTGATGCTTCATCATATATGGTTGATGCTATGATGTATCATAAGATGATTGGGTCCTTGATGTACCTGATGAAAATGAGACCAGATATTTTCTTTGCTGTGAACACCTTGAGCCAGTTCCTAACAGATTCGAGACATGTTCACTTGATTTCTACAAAGCATATTTTAAGGTAACTAAAGGGTATATTTGATTATGGGCTCAAGTATGAGGTGAGTTAGAAGATTAACCTATAGGTTTATGTTGATTCATATTGGGAAGGCAGTGCCATCGATAGGAAGAGCACTTCATGATGTTTCTTTAGTATGGGATCAGGTGTGATTTCTTGGTTTAGCGAGAAGCAATCTTGTGTGGCACTGAGTATAGCTGAAGCAAAGTATGTCAAAACTTATTCAGCCAGTGGTGAGGCAGTATGGCTGAGGAAGCTACTATCTGATTTATTTGATCTCCAGTTAGATGCTACTTGTATATATTGTGACAAGTAGATTTGTGTGAAGTTATCGGAGAACCCGGTGTTCCATGACAAGTCGAAGCATATCAAGATCAAGTATCACTATATTAGGGATATGGTGCATAGGGGAGCAGTGAAGCTCCAGTATGTTGTGACAGACGAACAAATAGTTGATGTGTTGATGAAACCATTATCCAGAGTGAAGTTTGAGTACTTCAAGGAGAAGCTTGGTGTTCTCTAGATCAAGGTTCATTCCAAGAGGAAGTGATGAGTCTGTGACCCATTCTGACATGGTGAGAGGATTGGTTCCTTCCATGGTCAGATGTAAGGGCTGAGCCATTCTGTCGTGGTGAGAGGATTGGTTCCTTCCATGTCAAATATGAGTGCTAACTCATTCTAATATGACTATAGGATTGGTTCCTAGATGATCATATATAAGGGCTATTTCCATTCTTGGAATGGAGGTGCCTCGTGAGTTACCAGGAATACTTGGTCTAGTACTGAGGGCCATTCTGATATGAATATAGGATGTGTTTTGACATGCTCAGATGTGAATGCATGGCCATTCTGATGTGATTGAGGGGTGTGTTCCCACTTAATCAGATATAAGGGTTGTTTCCATTCTCTTGGAGAATGGAGGCACCTGGTCAGTTACCAGGAACCCTCAACCTGGGCTTGAGAGCCCTTTTGACATGGCTTGGCTCGGTTCAGTGACATTCCTACCCTTCTTTTTCCCGCAAGAGTGATTATCCCTTCAATATATCGTGGCTTGTGCTACCTGCTGGCTGTGTGATATTTGATAGAGAGAACATTGCAGCTGTAGGGTTTTACCTTCTTCATTGATTCACTGGGGGATTCCTTTGTTGTTATAGGTTAAGAGAGTTAACACCATTCCTTCTCCATCGATTAGCAGGTTCCTTGTTCAGGCTGGCCGCGACATTGTTGCATAAGGGTTATCAACAGATAAGGTAACCACTACCTCGTTTTCTTTAATGTTACAGCAATATATAAATGTTAATATATTTAATTGCACTTAAATCAATCGCTAACACTCGGCTGTGTATGGTTTTCTTTGCAGGTGACGATGCTACTCTTCTCTGCTTACAAGGGAATAAGGGTTACGGCATTATCGCCACTGTAAGCCTTGGTCTCTCCACGGCTTATCATCTTTGTGTGAAACCTTAAGAGATTTCGATGGGTTGGTCATTGCGGCCCTGGTTGACCTCCAAGGATTTTGGGTTGTTTGTTTTTAATGTTTTGCATTGTGGGTAAAAACCCTAGCACTTATACAGAGCTCTCCGGCTATGGCCGTGAGTGTAAGACCTCGTTTGTAAATATTGTTGGGTTTATAAATTAACAGGCTGTAAGCCTTCACATTATTTTTGTTCCTGTTGTGGTTATTAAATAAAACAGAGATACATGTGTTGTTCTTGTATTATTTTGAAAAGAAAGGGGTTTTACCCTCAGTTATTATGGAAGCTGGAAAAACTGTTTCCTTCTCTTGCATTTCTCTTTAATTACAGTATTGGAAAGATTTAAATGCTTACTTTGTTTTAATTAATAACCCGGCTGTGAGAAAAGTACAGTTAGTTCATCCAGTTGTTAATTTATTTGAGTGAATTAAGTTTTACCAGGTATAACCCTAGTTGACAAGGGAAAAATAACCCCATCCTATTTCTTTTTAAGTTATAGTTAAATTATAAAGAATGCTTATGTAAAATATTAGGTCTATTGTTATACTTAAATATAGTTAAGCTTTGGTAGAAAAGCAATCTATACTTTTGTCCTTTCTTCCTGTAAAAAGGATACATAGAAATCTGTTAACTAAAGGTGTGTTGTTATCAGACTTATGATTTATCTCCTTCTTCTAATAAGAAATTATAATTTAAGTATTGTTATACTCTGTTAATAATATAGGATTTTTATTTATTTTTATTTATTTGTTTATCTTAGTACTGTCAGTAAATTTATACTTATAAATCAGATAATAGAGTAGTTCTGAAATACAATGTGAAATATTTCTAAGTTTTTACTTACAGTAAGCAAAAATACTCTCTATGTTATTAATGTCATTATTCTTGTAATGCATAAATAAATTAGTATAACTATCTAAATTAACTCATAGTACTTAATGTAGATTCTAGATTAACATTCTCGGTTTTATTCTGTGAATATCTTGAAACTAATAATTATTATTTGATTCTTATGTAATTTCTTCCATTTTATTATGTTTTGTCTTAATTAATTTATTTTCTTAATTGTACTGTTTAAGTATAAGTAAATAGTAATATAATTAACTTCTTCATAGTTTATCTTGTAAGTTCAGATAATAACATTCGTCTAGATTCTATAAAGAAAATAAGAAAACAACTCTGAAGACTAATTCCAACTTAGTTTAATAAAATAAAGAAATAAATGCACTACACAACATTCATAGAGTCTATATCCGAATGGTTTAATAGTAATATCAAATTCCTGTATGACTATTATGATATTCAGTTTATTATATACATTTAGCATGAAACTATGTAATGCAAAGAAAAACTGTATAGCAACACAGTATTAAATCAAATCTGATATTTACTAACGGTTCGTTATACTTGAAGCACTGAAAACAAGTACAGTACCAGGAAAAAGTTGTTAAATCTATAAGAAAATAATTTATGAATTGATGAACCACTTGTAGTTACTGAAAGTAACTGAATAGGAATCTCGGTTCAGAAGGATACTACTTCAAAATATCGAGATACTATGCTGGAGTATGGTCTGGTGATACCAGATGTGGAAAAACACAGTAACTCTTAACAGATTTAACTACTAATATTTTGAAATAATAACTTTACTAAACTTACGAACTCCTCAAACATATAAAATAAACATAAGCATGCATCCATTCATACTCAGTAAACATAAAGAAATAAGTGACAGAACCTATTTAAGCTGTGGACAACAACAGCAATGGGAGGCCGTTCCTCCCTACCAATTTCTGGAGAGCGCTCAGACAACGACTTCTCAAGACCCCCGAGCTTGCTCTGGTCTCCTTAGCTGGAACTAGGTGCAGCAATGTCAGATACCATTCCTCAAACTCGGTATGAATCCTGAACTTATCAACAAGTTTTCCCAGCTAAAAGCTGTAAATAAAGTCAAGTTACTGCAGCAATCCACTCAAAACACTTCCTTCCTGTTTTTCCCTCTTTCCTCAATGAAATTTTGAATAACATTCACTTGAATGAATTCTCTCTGGAATAAAATCTGAGCAGCCTTAGCTCTCTTCATTGAGTACTTTTAAAAGATTGCCTAGGTCTTTGTTGGGTTAACTGTCATTTAATGAGCCACCTGCTCTGATTCCACTTTCTTGGGGAATCATGACCCCAAATATAGGGAAGTTGCCACCTACAACTTAGGAAGTGTTTGAGGATGCTGCCACTTGTCTTTTCCCTTTCCACCTAGTTCCATCCACCAGTTTGACTAGTAACCTCTTTTAACAGCTCTCCCATGCTGTTGTCTCCATAATTTATTTATTAATAATAAAATATTATGAATTACACTCCATTGCTGTTGACTCTGCTGAGTCATCAATCCCTACTTAGGATTAAGTTTAACATAATGTCTCAAAAATATAATAAAACAATTTACATAATTTTACAAAATTGGGGTATGTGACATACACACCCCCTTAAAATGTAACATCGTCCTCGATTTTACTTATTCCTCATCCTCTACAACCTCCTGGAACAGATTTGGGTATGCTTCCCGCATCTTACTTTCCAGTTCCTAGGTAGCTTATTCAGGACTAAGGTGCTTCCATTGCACCTTCACCTGTCCAATTGTGCAGTTCCGCAGAGTAATTTCCCTCCTCCCGAGGATATAGTCTGGTTCCACCAGAACTTCCCCTTCTAGTTCTACCTTATACTTCCACCATGGAAATTTGATAATCAGCTTGGTGATTCTCCAGCGCTGCATTGATTCGGGGCATAGTCCTTGCAAAGTCTCCAATGGTCATTTCATCTTGTATTGTATGAATATTGTTGTTTGGCTTCTTCCGATTTGGGAAAACTGAAGCATAGTGTGGGCCATTGCATTCCCAGCACTTAACTGGCTCCTTTCTTTCGAAATTCTTAGTAAAATTTCCATGATTGTTAGAAGCCTCCTTGCTACCCTTGAAGTTATTGGAATTATTAGAAGCACCATTTTTTCTTCCCTGGAAGTTCTTACCATTAGAATGGTTTCTATTCTTGTTGTTCCTGAAATTTTTCTGGGGTACAAACTCTTTTTTCTTGAACTCAGGCTGATTACTGTTCTTTTTAGCCTTCCAGTTAGATATTCCTTCTTTCTTTTTGTTCTGTTCAAAACAAAAATTAGCCTTTCGCATGGCTTCTTCCAGAGTTTTGGGGTTATCATATTCGATTCTGTCCTTTATATGATATGGCAGGAAGCTGAGAAACCGATGTACTTTAGGATTCTCATCAACTAAATATGGCACATATCTTAACAGACTTAAGAACTTACTGTTTAATTCCTTCATAGTCATGGATCCTAGCCTTAACTCATAAAATTCCTTGGCCCTTTCTTCATAGTATTGTTCAGACAGAAACTTCTTCTTGAAGTACCTTTTAAAAGTACTCCAATTGACCTCTTTTTCTTTGATCCCCTTGACCCTTTTCAAATCTTGCCACCATATATCTGCCTTTGCTGAAAGGTTATATATGGCCATTCTCGCCTTCAACTAATTTGAATAATTATAAATCTGAAAGTATTTTCTCATCCCGGATAACCAGGATTCTTCCTCTTCTCCTTTTTCAGTTTCTCCATTGAAATTTGGGGGTTTTATTTTCTTGAACTCCCCAGAAATATCTTCATAAGGCCTGTACTTTTTTTTCCTTTTATACAACTCGGCCTCACTACTGTCACTAGTAGTGTAATAGCTCTGTTGTTCCTTACTTGCTCCTGATGATGAACTGCTATCAGGTTTAGCTAGTTTCATCTTTTTGGGCCCTTTTTGATGGCTAGCTTCTTCAGATTCAGACCTTCTGTTTCTCTCTTCAGTCTCAAATCTTTCTATCAGAGTTTGATTTAACTCCTCTTGAGTCTTCAGAATCCGTTCATTGTCTTTCTTGACTGATTCTATTTCAGTCTTTAAATTCTTTATGGTCTGCATTAGCTCCCAGGAGCGAGCAGTTACTTCCTCTATCATAGGTTATCTAGACATCTGTCTTGTCTCAGTGTTTGGAGATTCCTCATCAGCATATTCTCCTAGGTTCTCCATACCTGCCTGTTAGATTTAGAAAGAGAAATTTTTCTACTTTTTACATGAAACAAAATACAAGTTACTACATTTATTTTTATTTTTATTTTTACTGTTTTGCGGAAACTAATTGGGCCACATCAAGGCCTAGTGTTTGAACCATGCTTTGATACCACATGTCACAACCCAAAAATTCCGAAAAAGTAAAAACTTTTAAAATAGCATGTAATCACATTAAATGCAGTCATTAACTGTTCGATTAGTTTATGCTACTAGAATTGTAACTGAATGATCTTTTGATTATATTTCACTTTAAAGAGCAGTTTCTTTTCAGTTACTGATTGATTTTCTGTTTGCAACACAAGGTGGGTTTGTCGTGAAGGACTGGGCTTACTTAGCTTTCGAGCTAACACAACAGTTTCCTTCTATTACAGGTATACAGGTAAGAAGTATGGTTTGATGCTAACAAGTCTCAGAAGTTTACAACATGAATTGCTGCATACAATTGATTAGTAAAAGTATATACATGCTAGTCAGAATTACCATGCTTTTTGAGGTACCATTTTTACTGAAGTTTTCTTTGAGACTTAATACTAAAGAATTGAATTCTACACATAGAGATGATACAGGACTATTCTATATAGTAACATAGAGTTTAATAAGTCTACAAGTACGAAAACCATTAAATGTCCATATTGAAGATATGTATAAGAATGTAATAATTATTTCTTTACTTAACAGCTAGCATGGTAGAAAGATCACAATGTCACAGGTTTACTTCTATTAGTCAAAGATACAATAATATTCCAAGTTTATATTGCATCTTATTCAGATTTTCAACTGATAAAATATTACTAATATCGATCCATATTTTTCTTACTTAAGCATTTATGAGTTATGGTGTGAAACAAGTATTCCTTTAATAGTTTAAGAGTTTGCATCCTTTTAGAACACTAAACTCATTCCAAGAGTATCATTTGGATGAGAACCAAACACTGTTAGAATCAGTCCTAGACTCATCATATTTGATCCCTTTATGAAGTCTCAAGACTAAATTAACAAACAAAGAAGGTAATAAGAATATTCAAGTTATCTATCATACCTTAACTTATGAAGTCTTTTATAAAATCTTGAGTTTGGAGAGTGACAAGGTCTAATTGTCACCAAAAGGATGTTAGGAATATAACAAGGAAGAGTTATCATTCTATTCATAAGAATCTAAATTATGAACTAGAGTAAACCAAATCAAATTTATGAATAACATAATTAAAATACCATTAATTATATACTCTTTAAAGAGTAGTTATGTTTCTTACCTTCATTTGAAGTACCAAAAAGTTGGCAATGTAGTTGTGGGTTAAAACAACTAACCATAACCATGATCTAATACTTTATAACTTCTTGAAAGTTAAACTAACCTCTATACCTATGTAAACGAGGCTATATAACAAACAATACATAATATGCAAGGTTTATAAACATTAGACTAATGTTGCATGGTTGACAATATAATGTAGGTGATACTAAGGTATAAAACTCCTGATGGAACCTCCAAGCGTTGATTTGGTAACCAAAGGTCATGGACTTTAGAAAAGTTAACCATTGCATACAATTTATCCAAGTACTACGTGGTCGCGTAGTATCCATGCATTGGCGCTATATAAGTGTTGACTTAACCCTAAATCACCATTCCTCCTTTGCTCTCGGGCCTTTGGCCACTCTGCAAACCCTTCTGGACCATGATACTGTTGTGTTGACCGCCATTGGTCCTCCTGCTGCTTCAGCTCCTCGTGAGCTCTGCTACTACATTGTTAGGGTGATTGGAGTGTTTATACTCTTGCTACTTGCCTCTGCAATACCGCCGTTGTTTGGATTGGCTCGGTTCGGTGACATTCCTACCCTTCTTGTTCCTGCGAGATTGATTATCCCTTCAATATATCGTGGCTTATGCTACCTGCTGGCTATGTGATATTTGATAGAGAGAACGTTGCAGCTGTAGGGTTTTACCTTCTTCATCGATTCGCTGGGGGTTTACTTTGCTGTTATAGGTTAAGAGAGTTAACACCGTTCCTTCGCCATCGATTAGCAGGTTCCTTGTTCAGGCTGGCCGCGGCATTGTTGCATAAGGGTTATCAACAGATAAGGTAACCACTACCTCATTTTCTTTAATGTTACATCAATATATAAATGTTAATATATTTCTTTTCACTTAAAACAATCACCAACACTCGGCTGTGTATGGTTTTCTTTGCAGGTAATTCTGCTACTCTTCTTTTCTTACAAGGGAATAAGGGTTACGACATTACAGCCACGGTAATCCTTGGTCTCTCCACGTCTTATCATCTTTGTGTGAAACCTTAAGAGATTTCGATGGGTTGGTCGTTGCGGCCCTGGTTGACCTCCATGGATTTTGGGTTGTTTGTTTTTAACGTTTTGCATTGTGGGTAAAAACCCTAGCTCTTATGCAGAGCTCTCCAGCTATGGCCGTGAGTGTAAGACCTCGTTTGTAAATATTGTTGGTTTTATAAATTAACAGGCTGTAATCCTTCGCGTTATTTTTGTTACTGTCGTGGTTATTAAATAAAACAGAGATACAGGTGTTATTCTTGTATTATTTTGAAAAGAAAGGGGTTTTACCTTCAGTTATTATGGAAGTTGGAAAATTTGCTTCCTTCTCTTGCATTTCTCTTTAATTACAGTATTGGAAAGATTTAAATGCTTACTTTGTTTTAATTTATAACTCGGCTGTGAGAAAAGTACTCTTAGTTCATCCAACTGTTAATTTATTTGAGTGAATTAAGTTTTACGAAGTATAACCCTAGTTGACAAGGGAAAAATAACCCCGTCCTATTTCTTTTTAAGTTATAGTTAAATTAAAAAGAATGCTTATGTAAAATATTAGGGCTATTGTTATACTTAAATATAGTTAAGCTTTGGTAGAAAAGCAATCTATACTTCTGTCCTTTCTTCCTGTAAAAAGGATACATAGAAATCTGTTAACTGAAGGTGTGTTGTTATCAGACTTATGATTTATCTCCTTCTTCTAATAAGAAATTATAATTTAAGTATTGTTATACTCTGTTAATAATATAGGATTTTTATTTATTTTTATTTATTTGTTTATCTTAGTACTGTCAGTAGATTTATACTTATAAATCAGATGATAGAGTAGTTCTGAAATACAGTGTGAAATATTTCTAAGTTTTTACTTACAGTAAGCAAAAATACTCTCTATGTTATTAATGTCATTATTCTTGTAATGCATAAATAAATTAGTATAACTATCTAAATTAACTCATAGTACTTAATGTAGATTCTAGATTAACATTCTCATTTTTATTCTCTGAGTATCTTGAAACTAATACTTATTATTTGATTCTTATGTAATTTCTTCCATTTTATTATGTTCTGTCTTAATTAATTTATTTTCTTAATTGTAGTGTTTAAGTATGAGTAAATAGTAATATAATTAACTCATTCAGATTTTATCTTGTAAGTTTAGATAATAACATTCGTCTAGATTCTATAAAGAAAATAAGAAAACAACTCTGAAGACTAATTCCAACTTAGTTTTATAAAATAAAGAAATAAATGCACTACACAACATTCATAGAGTCTATATCTGAATGGTTTAATAGTAATATCAAATTCCTGTATGACTATTATGATATTCAGTTTATTATATACATTTAGCATGAAAATATGTAATGCAGAGAAAAGATGTATAGCAACACAGTATTAAATCAAATCTGATATTTACTAACGGTTCGTTATACTTGAAGCACTGAAAACAAGTACAGTACCAGGAAAACGTTGTTAAATCTATAAGAAAATAATTTATGAATTGATGAACCACTTGTAGTTACTGAAAGTAACTGAATAGGAAACTCGGTTCAGAAGGATACTACTTCAAAATACCGAGATACTGCGGCGGAGTACGGTCTGGTGATCGCAGATGTGGAAAAACACAGTAACTCTTAACAGATTTAACTACTGATATTCTGAAATACTAACTTTACTAAACTGACGAACTCCTCAAACATATAAAATAAACATAAGCATGCATCCATTCATACTAAGTAAACATAAAGAAATAAGTGACAGAACCTATTTAAGCTGTGGACAACAACAGCAATGGGAGGCCGTTCCTCCCTACCAATTCCTGGAGAGCACTCAGACAGCGACTTCTCAGGACCCCCGAGCTTCCTCTGGTCTCCCTGGATGGAACTAGGTGCAGCAATGTCAGATACCAGTCCTCAAACTCAGTATGAATCCTAAACTTATTAGCAAGTTCTCCCAGCTAAAAGCTGTAAATAAAGTCAAGTTACTGCAGCAATCCACTCAGAACACTTCCTTCCTGTTTTTCCCTCTTTCCTCAATGAAATTCCTGAATAACATTCACCTGAATGAATTCTCTCTGGAATAAAATATGAGCAGCCTCAGCTCTCTTCATTGAGTACTTTTAAAAGATTGCCTAGGTCTTTGTTGGGTTAACTGTCATTTAATGAGCCACCTGCTCTGATTCCACTTTCTTGGGGAATCATGACCCCAAATATAGGGAAGTTGCCACCTGCAACTTAGGAAGTGTTTGAGGATGCTGCCACTTGTCTTTTGCATTTCCACCTAGTTCCATCCACCAGTTTGACCAGTAACCTCTTTTAACAGCTCTCTCGTGCTGTTGTCTCCATAATTTATTTATTAGTAATAAAATATTCTGAATTACATTCCATTACTGTTGACTCTGCTGAGTCATCAATCCCTACTTAGGATTAAGTTTAACATAATGTCTCAGAAATATAATAAAACAATTTACATAATTTTACAAAATTGCGGTATGTGACAGGCATATTCCAGGCTCGAGCTGTCAACTTGGTGGAATGGAAGGTCGAAAGAAACACTGAATAGTCAAGACCAGGATTAGAGAGTATTTCTAATACTATTTTCTCTTCCTTCTTTTTGATCCAACACTGTTTCAACTGCAAAACAACGTCCTTAAACTTGGAAAATTAGAGTTGCAATTATTTGAAGCAACTTGGACTCAAGTATATCAGCTCATTCTCCATTTTATGTCCTCTCGTCTCATCTGTATTTCCAAAAATATCTTCAAGCTTCTCCCACACTTTATTAAGTGATGTCAATCCATCAATATGGAAGAGGAGGTCTCTTGAGATGCTCAGACACAAAAGACCATAGGCCTCATCCCTCCTGTTGTGTCATTTAATTTTCTCTACATCTACATTGGGATTTGCCTCAGTTTCCATAGTCACCCTATAGAGACCTTTCTCTCTCAAAAATATCTCCATATTATATTTCCACTCAAATAAATTGGATGGATTCAAGATGATCTTCTGAGATTGGTCCATAGCTCAGAAACTGTTCCCTCTAATCAGTAGAATGCACTCCCAATAAAGATGTCAAACTTGAAATAGAAATAATGAAGGAGATAAATCTATATACAAAGGATCTCATACCATGTGGAAATTGAACCCAAGAGATAGAACAATTACACTCACAAAATTGCTAATCAAACATGCAAAATTAACACCAAAGGAGACTGAAATTGGAGCATAACACTAATCTGTATTGAATAAGTCTACAATAGAAAACCTTGTGAAGTAATAGGATGTTGTAATATATAATTACATTATAGGTTCGAATGTATAATTATTCCATTCGAAATAGTCAAAAAGGAGGCTTACCAAAACTAGTCAAATCCCCCATTGGTGCATAAAGCAATTTCCAAATCTAGTTATATTATCATGAATTTGCTAAGTCAAGTGGGAAAGCTAAAGAGGGATGAAAAGAAAAATCATACATGATTTTATTTGGATAAAATTAGGGAGGATGATGTGGGAAAAAAACAAGTCAACTACACCTAGACTAGATTTTCCTTTTGCCTTAAAACAACTATAAAGAAAGGAAGCTTTTCAGAAAAAGAAGATATGCGCTTTAGAGAATCTGGACTAAATAAGACTTGCTAAAATTGGTTTTTAGGATGTTTCCCAAGTGCTCCATGACTCATTTTTATAAAGTGTTGACTTTTAGGACTTGTAAAAGGCAAGTAGCATAGAATGGAATCTAGGAATCTAGGTAATAAGACAAAAATAATTAAATTAATGTTTAATGTAGGTAACTATGGTTTGATTATTCTAACAGGTACATATCAAGGGTAAGTAATATGATAGATGGGAACAATAATTTAAACTTATTCCTTTTTATGCATAATGAGCAGTGTTCATAAGATAGTGGAGAACGCACCATATAAGATCACAATATTTTAAGGATGATACACCACAGATCAGGAGGTTTCCTAAATGATTTACATGTATTAAACATTTCTAAGACCGAATTTGGAGAACTCTCATGAAACACCAGCCTTGAAGGCCTAGTTGAGATAGTATTAAGATTATTGGATTTAAGACAACAAAGTAAAATCAATGACAAGTGTTTACCAGGGAAATGCACTAGTATTGTGTTCATGAAATAAAAATGACATCAAATTGAAGTTGAAAAGTATTTAACGTGATTTAATTTGACAAGTTTTGTACTTGAAGGTGAAGTGACAAATAAACACATGAAAGTGACTGAAGACTAATAGTGACATCTTGATATTCTGACCATGACATGACAATGATTAATATGTGATGGCAATTGGGTCTTGCACCTCTTATTAATTAGAGCTAAGAAAATTAGGTTGGGCCTTGTAATATGAGTTGATGCTCTTTATTCAGTTAGTGTTGATGTAATCGCGAAGATGGAAGTATCCCATTGTACTTCATATATGATTATAAAAAAAGTTTCTATACTTGTTTTGTGATGTGTCTCTTATGATCTATGTTGATGACATGATTGATTGATGAATGTTGATGTAGTAAGTAGCTTAATATGAATGATGAGCTCTACTTAAGTTTTGAGAAGTGAAATTTGTTAAAGGTGCTAGCACACTGATTCACCCCCCCCCTCTCTCAATGTTGCATCGTGTCCAACAATATTCACATGATATAAATGAGTATTATCATTTGTTTGTATTGAATACCTTCGGAAAGGCATATCCATCACTCATTGATGCATTTCCTGAGTTGTGCAAGCTTAAACTACCATCTGAAAGTGTCATGACGAATTGGATATTTTGCACTTATCAAAAGTGCATGTATACATTTTTTTTCTTTTGACATGGATCCACTATGTATTATTCATGGTCATTCTTGTTTACTGTTGAGAATGGGTATACACGCCTCAGGAAGGTATTTTATATTTGGGAAATTTCCTTTTTTAACATGTAGATGTTTCTCCAATGCTTTCTCTTATGAACTAAATAATTCTCCATATGGCCTTGATTACTAAAGAGTATCAGTACAAAGAGTGTCAGAATAAAAGATAAATCAATTTATTTCATCCCTCAACATAGCTTCAGGCCTCACACATTAGGGGACATCTGTTAACAATAAAAAAAACACCCTTAATAATGATGGTCTAAAAACATATATTCATTTTGCCCACAACATGAAGACCAAAATTTGGAAAAAATTCAGAGATTTGATCTCTCATCGAACCATTGTTTCCACAAAGGAAGAAGTATGTGAAGACAAAGGTTGCTATAAAGAATTCAATATCAAGAATACTTAAGGGAGAAAAAACAGTTTCCATTACTCTTGGAGTGGAAATAATGCATGCCATATGTATTAATTGTCCTAAAACCCTAGAAATTCAAGTAAAATGCCTCAAAAACCAAGTAAAGTGGGATTTTTTGATGAAAATAGTCAAACTCCATTAAAAATATTAATCATGCACTCTTGGTTTGTGATTGGGTGCAATGAAACAAGGATGAAAGCAAAGAGGAAATACACAAGGATGAAAGCAAAGACATGCTAAAGAATTTAAAGGCTAGAAGGATACTTTTCCACCTCAAGCTCTTTGTGGTCAATGGCATGGATGGAGAAGGATGGTTTAAATAAAAGCATAAGGGATTCACCTCCATCATTGGGTTGTAATGATTTTCTTCCTTTTTCTAATATGACGCAACTCTAGTTTTCCCCAAATTTTGAGATTGAATCTATGTGTTAAAGCTAGTTTTGAATTCAAGATTTGGCAAATAGTTTTCAAGTTTTGCAAAGTTTTTAAAGTTCATAGAGATATACCTAGAGGTAAGGAACTATCAAGAAAGATTAAAATGGAGGCCTAAAGGCTATGGATGATCGAGAAATGGGATCTTCTAGAAGAGACATGCTTCAAGAAGTTATTTTCTTTCTTCCTCCCCTCTCTACTCTTTGAAAAATATTAGGAATCTTAAGAAACTTCCAAATTTTTGGATGTATTTATGTCGATTAGGGCTCACCCACCTATAGTAAAATATATATAATGTTGTATACACCTCCTTGCAATTATCTCTACTAACAATAATAGAGATACACACTAAGCACGAATAGCTACAAGTTGTAATGTTGTGCATTTTGGAATATTTTTCTGCATAGATTATGCTTACATACGTTAACAACTAATTAAAATTCTAGATGAAAAGAGTGAGACATTCATATTTCTTGGATATTGTGAAGACTCTAAATCTTATAACTTACATAATCCTATGACCAAAAAGGTCATCATTAGTAAAGTTGTATTTTTCAAAGTAGAAGAGTCACGAGATTGAACCATAAATAAGGTCGTTGGAGATATAATACCTCAACAAAAAGACTCAAACAAGAAAATTATAATATTGAACATAATGGGAATCATGATCTAGCATTAGAATCCTCACTATCAAGTTCTCCAACAAGGATACCTAGAAACTCAGTTCAAAGTGAAGCATCGACGTAGTCCTAGCCCTCAATCAAGTAATGAATCTCAACATAGTAATATAAATAATAGAATTATACAATAAATTTATGATTAATTAGATGCAAATACCTTTTTTTCCTTTCTTTCTATTTGACCAATGTTCTTTGAAGATGTATTAAAAGAAGAACAGTTGGTAGGATATATGGAAGAAGAGATACATTCCATTAAAAGAAATGGTACATGGGACCTTGTTGAGTTTGTTAGAGATTAAAAAAAAGTATTTGTTTGAAGTGTTTCTATAATACAAAACTCAATAAAAAGTTCAAATTGAAAAGTACAAGGTAATTCTAGTAGAAAACGGTTTCTTATAGTAACCAGAAATTAATTTCACAGAGACTTTTGCACCAATAGCAAGCTTAGACATAGTAAACCAATTCTTAGAAATTGTATCTTAGAGAAAATGGTAACTATATTAGATGGATGTAAATTTAAAAGTATTTAACGAGATTCTTGAAGAAGAAATTTAAATGTAGTAATAACAAATATATGAAATAGAAGAACATGAAGAGAATTTATACAAGTTGAAAAAATATTTATATAGCTTCAAGCAAGCTCTAATATATTGGTACAACAAAATGGATTCTTATATGGTTAGCAATGGATTTAGCAAAAGTAGTAGCAAACTAACACTTTACACAAAGTTATATCAACATGGAAACATTATGATACTTTGTGTATACGTATATGATATGATTTTTACAGGTAATTTGGAAGTAGATGAAATCAAAAAAGCTATCAAGAAAGAGTTTGAGATGACATATCTAGGTTTGATGAAGTACTTTTTAGGTGTAGAAGTAGAACAATTAAAAAAAAAATATTTATTTGTTAAATTAAATATGATAAGGATGTGATAATAATTTCAGAAACGTTAACTCCAAACCAAAACATACACCAATGGAAACATACACAAAGTTGAGAAAAGAAGATGAAAGTTCCAATGTAAATCCTACACTATATACGAGACTTGTAGGAAGTTTCATGTATCTCACATAAACGAGATCAGATACTATGTATGGAATTAGTTTGATGTCCAGGTTCATGGAGTCTCAAAATAATCACATTGGAATGCTAGAAAATAATCTTATAGTATGTTGCAGGAATGTTGAGAAATGGAATTTTATGCTCAAGCACTATGTATGATACTTTGAAAATATATATTGACGACAATTTTGCATGAATTTTGGAAGATATGAAGAGTAGTTTAGTTCTTCTTTTTGTCTTAGTTCAAGAGTGATTTCATTGCAATGCTAGAAGCATATAATCATGGTTATTTCATCACCAGAAGATGAATATGTAGTATAAATAATAGAATCTTGTGAAGCATCCTAGTTACATCGAGTTTTGGATGGCATTCAACAGAAACAACGACCAAGAAACATTTATTGTACCAACAATTAAAATATCACACTATCCAAAAACCCTATAATTCACCAAAGGGTCATTGAGTACATTAATACTAAATATCATTTCATAAGAGAACTTGTAAACAATGGTGAAGTTCATATAGAGTATTGTTGATCGATTAATCGATTGGATGACATATTGACAAAGCTATTGACAAATGATATTTTTGAAATTCAAAGAGATAACTTAGGCATTGTACTAACTAATTTTGTTAGTGGTTGTAATTAAGGAGAAGTATTATAAATCATAATTAACTCCGACTATGTCTCTATTAGAAACTTTGGTTATATAATTAGTATTAAAGTAAAACTCTAGTTATCAAGGTATCGTTTAGTTCATTACTATGTGTATTTTAAGTTAATTGATTAACATAGGTTTTTTGTCACGTCCCCATCCCTTCGACCGGCAAAGAGGATGCGACGAACACCACATACAGTCGGGCAGACAGCCCCATGAACATGGACAAGCAACAATGCTGAAATTAAGAACTTAACAGGATACATAACAGGAATTCCAAACATACAAGCATACACAGATGCATAATTCCTCAAAACATTTAGCAGAAGCAAACACACATACATTCCTACAATTCCAGCATCCCACATGTTCATTATTATTCATTTGACATCAATATAATTGCAGAGATGAAAGAGGAAGCAACACTTATCTTTAGATGAAGAATTCACCCCTCAACCAGCTACGTCGCTGCAACGTTCCACCCAACCACAGGCCAGCGTGCTCATCATTCTCTCAGCAACGTTGCCACCCCTGAGCTGGGCATGATTCCTCTAGGGTAAGGGTCATTGCAGGCTTACACATAGCCAAGGGACACAATTAGCCAACCAACACAGCTGGGTTTATTAGGCCATCAACAAACTGGCCAAGCCATCACAGTCCAAAGACCAATTACTACCTACCGCAGCAACACAATCCCTTCATATCCCTGTGAAGAAGGCAAAGACAACAGACAGGTGACAGTCCCAACCAACACAGCTCAAGCCACAAGACAAATCAGAGTTGTTCTTGGCCCTTGTGTGGCCAAAACAAGTCAGCTGGAACCCAAAACCAAGGTGCATCAATAGCCTAAATTCACCATGAAAACAATGGAAGCTATACACAATCCACAATGGATAAGAAAACAGAACTCCCAACATAGGCATGAGAAACTCAACGCAGACCACAGTAGACATCCCTAAAGTATAACAGTAGATACCACTCACGGCATGGGAAAACAATAATCCCAAAAACGTATTAGCATACATTACCGGCAACGTGGGGATAACAACAGCCCCGGTTTACACAGTTGAATTCGCTGGAGAACAAACTACACAGACCGCGCTGGGAGGAAGCTACAGTCTCTCGATCTGTGTGTGAGCAACAACAATGCAGACCCCACAAATCCGCCCGTGAGGAAAATATACAACCACACCATTCGCAAATTTGCAGAGGAGAACTACGTGGGTAAAACCAGGAAATTCTTGCATGCGAGAATGAGCAAGAACTCCCCTCCTGCATGAAGGTGGATCACAGACGCGATCCCTCTGCGTGAGGATCCGAATTTTCCAGACCACAAAACATGAAGGTGAAGACCAGGCATGAGAGTCAAGAAAATGGGGAAGAATGCAGTCGTGGGTGGAGTGGGCATGTGGGAAAGGGACTGACAGTCCTGCCACCCCACTCCCAAAACAATAACTGCCTCAACTACCCAAAACAAGACATTGAATAGGTTTACAAGGGAAGATGGAAAACCAACAAGGTGGCAACACATGGGTTTTTACCCCCCTAGACCAAGCGTTGAGATCCCCCCACCCCTTATCCTTTGGAACCATGCCCTTTTCATTCAACGTTGCACTGTCGTAGCTGGTTCTGGTTTATTTTAATTGATGTGCGTATTTACATGATGTCAAATTATAAGGTGTCGGATAGCACGACACACCATCGACAACTATCCCCATTACCAAAACATACACAACCAAATCAATGGTGGGGATTTTGCCTTTAGCTCCGCACCACGATTAATTACATTATATAGATCATTCAAACAGGGTCAAAACTGGGACGTTACATTCCCCTCCCCCTTGGAATAACACCATCCTCAATGCTCCATTACACATATACAATACATATACAGTTGCACATCAAAATTTCAAATTTTTTGCAGATCTGTCCCACGTTCAATCATTTACCTTGAACGTTCAAGACCAAGCCCCTTGGCTTCCATGTACTTTTCCTGCTGGTTCTCAGCTTTCATCTCATCCCGAAGTCTAGGAATTCTGTGGCTATTGCCTTCACCATGTTCCCTCATTGGGCAGTCCCAGTGTAAATGATGTCCTCCACATCTCCAGCATTTCACTGGCTTCTTCATATTTACCTGCTCAATTTCCTTTGATTTTTCATGCCTAGACCGTTTCCCAACAGGTCACTTGGGAAACTGTCCCATTGCTGATCCACCTTCCTTTCCTTTGCCGATTGCTCCCAGAAGGCTTTTCACCTCCTTTTGCATACCAATAGAGTATTGCAAAATCTGGTGGTTCATCTCATTTTGTCTTCTCTGTATCTTGAGCATCTCCCCAAGGTTCTCTTGGGTCTTGGCAATCATTTGAAGGAGACTTCCATCCAAGTCCAACAACCTTTGATCTGCTGCCATAATCAATGTGCACCACCTGGTTTCACTTTCCTCACCTGTGAAATGCACCATTGAAATTCTATCAGACCAAGCATAATGTAGACATTAAAATCAGTCAATTAATTTCCCTATTTGGCATGACAGTCCAAGTCTCATCAATGGGGATTTCATATTTTTCATGCCTTCCCAACAGGCACACGAGCTCATTCATGTCCATTCTTGGGCAAGGAATTAACTATTCCAACATTCACAACTTACTTTAAGCAAATACACACATTCCATTTTCAGTCATACATGCATTCAACAATCTTTTGTTATCATAATGCATAAATATATATGTATATATAATCAAAAGGCAAGAGAAAGCAGTAAGAGTTTTTTTTTTCCCTCTTTGTTTTGTTCCATCCTGGAACCCATACCACCATGGCTTTTCATGCTCTTAGCCTTTCTCACTTCACCGTGAATGCTGGACCAATCCTTCTTGGTCATGACACTTAGTGTCTTTGGTCTATTCCAGACCTCTAAACCATGGAGTCTCTCCACATGGTTTGTCTCAATTGCTAGGATTCATGGTCTCACTAGCACCTTCTTCATTACCGCTCATTATGAGCTCTCTAGGACAGTCACATGTCCACATGCACCCCTAGGATGCTCTCATAGTCCTCACTCCTAGCGATACCTATATCCAAACATTGAATAGACTCACATGTTTAGTTTATTCTCATCAGTTTTATCTCTAGAACAAGAGCTTAAAACATCATAACCAAATCATATACACATGTATATTCATAAGCAAAATAATCCAATACTTATCTGTATTGTGCATTTCCTTGTTCGTCCACAGGATCTTGCTTCGCTTTGCAAGCCTTGGGATCACCTATGGACTTAGATGTTAGTTCAGCACGCAGGCTTCTCCTCAACATCAAATAATTAATGTCCAGCCAGTACACAATCATTTCAATTGGGCTTGGAACTTTACCGTGACCATTCCCAGGTCTAGGATCTACTATGGATCCTCAGGCATATCACAGCCCATCATACAATTATACCAACACACACTTATATCAACAATAACCCTTACTCCGCAACCCCTCTCAACAACCATTTACCATTTACATTTACCTTTACCTTTACCTTTAGGGTGCAACACCCAATTGCATCTATTTATCCTGTCAACACAAGAAATACAAGCAATACAAGCAAACTCATCAGCGTTATTGCTCTAAAACGGTAATCACATTTCTCATCATTCACTATCAAGTATTGAGAAACCAAGAGTGCGTTCACTCCCTAGGGTGCAATCAGTATTGAAAACTCTTTCATGACTCAACATCAGAAAGGTGTGCACTCTCTTCCAGTGTGTGCCATGTAGGCCCTATTCATACTCAAGCAATCGGTCATCATGGAAATAAAATCAAAACATGTTCTACATATTGAATTTAACGATTAAACATGCATATTCTTAGCAAGGGTCACAGAACACTTATCCATTTCTCGATGTGATATTCCCTTTTATGTATGTCAAGCACAATCAAGCCATCAAGGAGTTGGGAAAGGCTAAATGCTAAGTTGGTGAGCTCATTGTAGAGCTAGGAACACCTACACCAGAACTAGCATGACTTCTAAGACACCTGCACACACCCAACACAAGGAATCAGTCCCTTCTCTGCTACATAGTCCCTCAGGTCCTGCATTCCCTTCCAGTGCTATCTCGGGGTTGTGGAGAAGAAAGTCAGCCCTCTAGCTCTGTCTGTGTGGTTTCCAATCACCAGGTTCAAACAAACCAAGCCCCCATCCCTACTTCCTTTTTACATTTCATATCCACACATGTCTTACCAACATAATTTATACCATCTCACTCATGTTACTACCAAACATGCAGTGCAGATGAGACATTTCCAAAATGTCCAATGGCATTTCACCCGAAACCCATTTCCAAGATAAGGGAAAACCTTCCCATGCAGTTTGGCTCTTGCAGGTCATCACATATGATCTTCCTGCAGTGTGTATCCTTTACAAATTCATCAAATAGACAAACATTCAATCATTATCCGACAATACAATCAAAATTGATTGCTCCATGACCAAGCAATGTCATTAGTAATCAAATTCATTAGGAATTTTCAATTCTATCTACTACAGAAATTAACTTGCTTAATTGTGGGTTTCTTTTAAGCAACACTACTATGCCCATTACAATTTTATGCTTACTAACATAATGAGGAATACCCACTTACCATGTGTCCTCCTAACACAATCTTATACAAGCCAACAATGATTAGTAGTCGTCAGCAATTTCTTAAATTTGAAATTCACAATTCAAATTTAACAACCCATTATGCATACCAACTACTTTTACAACTATGAGACCCTTCTCATAAGGTTTGGATCTTCTACATGGTAGATTCTGGCATCGGTCAAGATCTTACCTCTCACTGCCATGCTCGAAATAATCTACCTGAAACCTGAGCTTCAATCAACCAAACATAATCTTATGCAAGCCAATAGTGGCTAGTAGTTGTCTGCAGTTTCTTAAATCCGAAATTCACAGTTCGAATTTAACAACATATTATGCATAACATATGGTAGATTCTGGCATCAGTCAATATCTTACCTCTCACTTCCATGCTCCAAATAATCTACCTAAAACATGAGCTTCAATCAACCAAACACTTGGTAAGTATGGATGCATATAACCTTTTTCATTGCTACAACCATCACCGAAGCATTTTCCGAATTTATAAAATTCAAATACTTCCAGCTGTTAGTCACACCAATATATACCAAAACTCATTTACTTCATGCAATCATTATCATGCTAACATTGCAAGGTATAGTCATATCATTCATGCAATTAAAGGAAGTGTTTAGATACTCCTTACTTCACAAGTGTATCATTCATACCACCTTGCTCTTCCATAGAGCATTTCTGGAAACCAATTGATCATGACTATCTTGCATTCATAACAGCCTTTGAAATGGTTCCTGAATTGTCATCATTTCAGCCATTAGTTATTCATAATATCACATGCACTCATCTCAATGCATTCATGCAATGCATCACAACATTTGAACCTATGCTTATGCAATTAGTCACTCACACCCTTCATATGCATACATCCAATGCATAACTACAAGATTCATAAAATCTTCTTAATGCATGTCCATTCAACGCTACCTTGCATTGATTCAGGAATACTATGCGTTCAACCATACCATGGCCTAACCATGACTACCTCATATAGGATGCATTATTATAATCAAGATCATCAGTACTTCTTTCCTTGGGCTACTAAGTTCAATCAACATATACAAGCATAACACCTTTCTATATTAAAATATCCACATGGTATGAGGTCTCTTTCCTTTACCACTCCCTAGAATTTGTCATAATCAAAATCTTACCTGCATGGGTCGTACTTACACCCTTGCCATGACCAATTTGGTTGGTCCCTTGTAGGAGGTTGCAGAATTTTCTCACCAACTTTTGTTATGGACTTGTTGCCTTATCCCTTTCTTCATAGGGTTGCACGTCACGTTCATTAGCATCAGCAACATATTCAGCTAGGTCCATGTCATCGTTAGTTTTCCCACTAATGCCAACATCAAAGCAATGATTATCATTAGTGGTTCATTATAATGTATAATCCTTAGTATCCTATGTATGCAAAGCATATATTCATGCATTTCATGCATAAACTTAGGAAATGTAGTTATAATCAGAAAGATAGGGTTTTAAGGAAAACTTCCCTTTTCAAATATTTCATCCTTGCATGGAACTACTCTTCCACTCAACAGTTGGTTAGCCTTAATAGTCCTTGCTACCTCTGGGCATGCGATTGTCCAGATTTGTCCATTTGATAGCAGCGCCCAGCATCAGCAATTTCCTGCTTCATGCTTAGATTCCGGTGTCTTACTCGTGTTCCCCACATGATAAGATTTCCAACGCCTATCCACATGCTTCATTCCGAACTCGGATGTGAAAACCACGGCACTTCTAAGAGTGAAGACTTTCACCAAATATCAAGCGAAACACACAACTGTATTTTGGTCTAGAATGCTAACTTCAGCCACCTCATTTCCGATGCACCATTCATCTTTTATGAATTTTGGGTTTAACTAATTTTCCCAAAACATAGAATTTTGTTTTCACAAGGATGACTATCTCAGGGTACGACTGTCTCAGGGGGCCAATTTCTCATTTTTCAGCCCTGAAAATTCCCCTAAAAAATAGTTGAAATCTGCTGAAAAATCCCACGAAAAAACTATAAATTTCCTCTTTGTAGGATCGGCTCTCATTTCCACTAATCGTTCCATAGAATCGGCAATCGAAACCACTTTTTCCTCCACAGAATCGGCTCTCAGAACCACTAATTCCTCCACAGAATCGGCTCTCATTTCCACTAATCATTCCATAGAATCGGTGATCGAAACCACTTTTTCCTCCACAGAATCGGCTCTCAGAACCACTAATTCCTCCGCAGAATCGGCTCTCATAACCACTAATTGTTCTGACGTTTGGCGGTCTCTCTCGTCGGAAGACTTAGTGCTTTGGACTTCTGCAACGGTGGACGCATGAACACTATATTCTTCTGATCGATGGTCCAATCGGCTAAGGCGTGACCTAATCGGCGTCAGCAGTCTTTCTCGTCGGAAGACTTAGTGCTTTCTCTTCCGCAACGGCGGCACACGAACCACTTTCTTCTTCCGATTCACGGCCCAATCTGCTAAGTCATAACGTGATCGACATCGGCAGTCTTTCTTGTCGGAAGACTTAGTGCTTTCGCTTCCAAAACGACGGCACACAAACCATTTTCTTCCTTCGATTCACGGCCCAATCAGCTAAGCCATAACGTGATCGGCATCAGAATTATTTCTCGTCGGAAGACTTAGTGCTTTCGCTTCTGCAATGGCGACACACTAACCATTTTCTTCTTCTGATTTGCGGCCCAATCTGCTAAGTCATAGCGTGATTGGCATCGGCAGTCTTTCTCGTCAGAAGACTTAGTGCTTTCGCTTCTGCAACAGCAGCACACGAACCACTTTCTTCTTCCAATTCTGGGCCTTATACGAATTTTTAACTTTCTTTCTTGCGGCGTCAGCGGTCTTTCCACATCGGAAGGCTAGTGCCTTTGGCTTCCACAACGGCGGCACACCAAACACTAATTTCTTCTGATCGACGGATTTTTTTTACTATTCTTCTAACTTTCCGGGGTCAGCAGTCTTTCTCGTCAGAAGACTTAGTGATTTAGACTTCCACAACTGCGGCTCATGACTCGCTAACTTCTTCCGATAGTCAACGATTTTTGCCTTAGAAAATTTTTTCAATTTTCTTTCCAACGGCTCTCCGTCGGGAGGGCTTTCACCTAGCGCTTCTGCTATAGTGGAAGGCCGTTCCCCTAACTCTTCCACTACGTCGGAAATCAATTCCGCTAAGTGTTCTGACTGTTCAATACTTAGGCAATTTTTGGAAGTTTTACTGTCATCAAATTCTGATCTCCGCTGGGCAGAAGGAAATTCTGCTTCTATCATTGCACCTTCATGGCCCGTAGAGGCCCACTATTGCAACATGGGCTCTGATACCACTGTGTCACGTCCCCATCCCTTCGACCGGCGAAGAGGACGCGACGAACACCACATACAGCTAGGCAAACAGCCCTATGAACATGGACAAGCAACAATGCTGAAATTAAGAACTTAACAGGATACATAACAGGAATGCCAAACATACAAGCATACACAGATGCATAATTCCTCAAAACATTCAGCAAAAGAAAACACACATACAGTCCTACAATTCCAGCATCCCACATGTTCATTATTATTCATTTGACAACAATATAATTGTAGAGATGAAAGAGGCATCAACACTTATCTTTAGATGAAGAAATCACCCCTCAACTAGCTACGTCACTGCAACGTTCCACCCAACCACAGGCCAGCGTGGTCATCATTCTCTCAGCAACGCTGCCACCCCCGAGCTGGGCATGATTCCTCCAGGATAAGGGTCATTGCAGGCTTACACATAGCCAAGGGACACAATCATCCAACCAACACAGCTGGGTTTATTAGGCCATCAACAAACCAGCCAAGCCAGCACAGTCCAAAGACCAATTACTGCCTACCGCAGCAACACAATCCCTTCACAGCCCTGTGAAGAAGGAAAAGACAACAGACAGGTGACAGTCCCAACCAACACAGCTCAAGCCACAAGACAACTCAGAGTTTTTCTTGGCCCTTGCGTGGCTAAAACAACTCAGCTGCAACCCAAAACCAGGGTGCATCAACAACCTAAATTCACCATGAAAACAATGGCAGCTATACACAATCCACAATGGATAAGAAAATAGAACTCCCAGCATAGGCATGGGAAACTTGACGCAGACCACAATAGACAACCCCAAAGTATAATGCAGGATACCACTCATGGCATGGGAAAACAACAATCCCAAAAATGTATCAGCATACATTACCAACAACGTGGGGATAACAACAGCTCGGGTTTACACAGTCGAAGTCGCTGGAGAAAAACTTACACGGACCGCACTGGGATGAAGTTATAGTCTCCCGATATGTGAGTGAGCAACAACAATGCAGACCCCACAAATCCACCCGTGAGGAAAAGATACAACCACACCATCCGTAAATTTATAAAGGAGAACTACGCGGGTAAAACCAGGAAATTCTTTTGCGCGAGAATGAGCAAGAACTCCCCTCCTGCATGAAGGTGGATCAGCAGACACGGTCCCTCTGCATGAGGATCCGAATTTCCCGGACCACAAAACGTGAAGGTGAATACCAGGTGTGAGAGTCAAGAAAATGGGGAAGAATGCAGTCGTGGGTGGAGTGGGCATGTGGGCAAGGGACTGATAGTCCTGCCACCCCACTCCCAAAACAATAACTGCCTCAACTACCCAAAACAAGACATTGAAGAGGTTGGCAAGGGAAGATGGAAAACAAGCAAGGTGGCAACACATGGGTTTTTCCCCCATAGACCAAGGGTTGACATCCCCCTACCCCTTATCCTTTGGAACCATGCCCTTTTCATTCAACGTTGCACTGCTATAGCTGGTTGTGGTTTATTTTAATTGATGTGCGTATTTACATGATGTCAAATTATAAGGTGTCGGATAGCACGACACACCATCGACAACTATCCCCATTACCTAAACATACACAACCAAATCAATGGTGGGGATTTTGCCTTTAGCTTCGCACCACGATTAATTACATTATATACATCATGCAAACGGGGTCAAAATTGGGACGTTACATGTTTAAATATAGGAATTCGGGTTCACTCTAATTGCTTCAAGTAGTTCTTCCTTATTTTTCAATAAAGTTTACAAAGACACAACTCATATTTGCATAATCTTTGTGTTGAATATCTTCTTCCATCCTTCTATTTGTTCCTCAACAAAATAGTATGTCTTTAATATGTCAATAAGTACTTAAAAAATGTTGAATTGAGCTGTGAGAAAGGTGGCATCAACCTTTAGTAAATTTCAAGGAGGTTTTTGGATTTCTTTGGGTAATGTAAAGTTTCATAATTTTCAAAATGCATTATTTAACGTAACACTTTTTAATTCTCTCCTAAGGGTGAGTGCACAAAGTTGAGGGTCTCTTTTGGTGTGTTAGACGCAATATAAAATTGAAAAAATAGACATCCATCAACTTGCATGGATATTTTTAGACACTTACACAATGAATCTTGCGATGAGTAAAAATAAGAAATGTAGGAAATTGAATGAAATTTCCAAATATATAATTTCTTTCTATTGAAAATGTTGTTAACTATCTAAAGTTAGATATTTTTCAACAGACACTGTTTATTTTTGGTACAAATTATAAGGTATATGTTTTGGTGGATGCAGGGTCTCAGTGTCTAAATGATGGAATAAAATTATGAAAACCTATATACATATAGAGAACATATAGTACTAGTGCACGACTATTTTTACAATAATAAAAATAAATTTTTTTAATTTTTTATTATTATATAAGATATCAAACCTCAAAAATGGTACATCAATTGTGGGTGCAGCGTTTGAATGTATTAATGCAATTATTTGGAAATGGGTTTTTTATAGCATGTAGAGGTCGGTGTTGTTTAGTGCACCATACATTTTTTTTAAATGGTTAAGAAACGAAAGAGATATGGACGAAACACCAATAGTGTGTTTTTTGAGTTGAGGAGTGATGAAAGAAGATAAATAAGAAAAAACTAGAAAAAAATATGCATTCTTGTTAAAATTTATATATTTGGAATCTGCAAAAAAACCATATATGTTTCTAAAATATTATAAAAAATGGAGGTGTGTAGCATAATCAGACAAACCGCTAAACACGATCATATTGAAAATTTGGATATAATGCTGAATTAGCCATGGTTTATCATACTCCAAGTCATAGGCATGTTGAATCTGAAGCAAAGTACGAAGCAGACACATAGGCATAAGAATTCCATGAAAGCATGGGTGGAGGCTCGGCCTTATCGTTTGGAGGGAATACATTTTTTAATGTATACAAAATAGGAGCGCGCTTTATTGAAGCGAAACAAGAGCGCATTTTATTGAAGCAAAACATGAGCGCCTTTTAGTAAAACAAAATGAGAGCCCATTTTAGTGAAGAAAAATGGGAGAACATTTTTAAATACTACAATGAGCGCTTGTTTTGTCAACTATACCAATACTTTTATTATTTTATGCCCCTCCCTAACTCCCCTCTTCCCCCTAACTCTTACTAAATCTCCCTCCTCACTCTTCCTATCACCCCACATCCCCATTTGTTCTCTCTCTCTCTCTCTCTCTCTCTCTCTCTCTCTCTCTCTCATGCCTATGTCCCCCCTTACCACTAACACTTGTATGTCCCCTTGCCCACAACCCTACACCCATAACCCTTTCTCTCTACTTGTAACTCTTAAACACTCCCTATTGTTCTGTCTCTAATCACTTTGCGGACCCCCCCTACCAAAACCCCTAAACCTCCCTCGGCCCCCCTCTCTCTCTCTTCCTCATAGACACACACACACATCCCCCTAGCACCTCTCTCTCACTCTTAACACCTAAAACCTCTCTCTCCGCTCTTTCTTGCTCCCCAAATCATCCAAATACACTTATCCCCCACCCCCCTATATATTCCCCAGCCCTCTCTCTCACACACATAGAGACACCCACATCACACATCCATAGGTCACCCCCTACGACAAACATTCCATCTCTTCCCCCAAATTCTTGCTAATCCTCTATCCTCCTCTCCCTGTCTCTAACTCCCCTCCTCCTCCTACCTCTCTCCCCCCCCACATCAAAATCATCAACATCATTTTCATCCTCCTCCTCCTCATCATCATCATCGTCATCATCATTATCGACATCATCATTGTCAACATCATCACCATCAGCATCACCATCATCATCACCATCATCGTTATCCGCATTCAACATCATCATCATTATCCTCATTCATCATCATCATCATCACAACCATGATCATCAATCATCGTTGTCATCATCATCTCATTTTTTTCATCATCATCATCATCTTCGTCATCTTCATCCCCAACATCATCTTCATCATCGTCAACATCATCCTCAACGCCATATTCATAATCATAATGTTCATTGTCACCATCATCAACATTATCATTATCATGATGATGATGATGATGATGATGATGATGATGATGATGATGATCATCATCATCATCATCGACATCATCATCATCTTCATCTTCATCCTCAACATCATCTTCATCATCGTCATGATCCCCAACTTCATCATCATCATCATCATCACCATCATCATCACCATGATGATTGATCATTGATCATCATCACCAACATCACCATGATCATCATGATCATATTCATCATCAACATCATCATCAACATCATCAACATCATCGTCATCGTCATCATCATCATCATAATCATCCCCATCATCATCACCATCATCATCATCCTCATCCTCATGATCATCATCATCATAAACATCTTCATCTTCATCTTCATCTTATCTTCATCATCATCATCATCATCATCATCATCATCATCATCATCGTCGTCGTCGTCGTCGTCGTCATCATCATCACCATCATCATCATCATCTCAACAACATCAACATCAACATCATCAACATCATCATCATCATCATTGTCATCATCATCACCATCATCATCACCATCATCATTAATCATCGATCATCATTGTCAACATCGCCATGATCATCAAGATCATCTTCGTCATCAACATCATGATCAACATCATCGTCATCATCATCATCATCATCATCATTTCCATCATCATCACCATCATCAACATCCTCATCCTCGTCCTCATCGTCATCATAAACATCTTCATCTTCATCTTCATCTACATCATTATCATCATCATCACCACCATCATCATCACCATTGTCATTATCCTCATTTATCATCATCATCATCACCACCATTATCATTGATCATCGTTGTCATCATCATCATCACCAACATCACCATGATCATCATGATCATTTTCATCATCAACATCATCAATATCATTGTCATCATCATCATCATCATCATCATCGCAATCATCATCACCATCATCATCATCCTCATTCTCATCCTCATTCTCATCATAAACATCTTCATCTTCATCTTCATCTTCATCTTCATATTCAGCATCATCATCATCATCATCATCATCATCATCATCATCAATGTCATCATCATCATCAGCATCATCATCATCATCATCATCATCATCATCAACATCATCATCATCACCATCATTGTCATCGTCATCACCACCATCATCACCATGATCATTGATCATCGATCATCATCATCAACATTGACATGATCATCATGGTCATTTTCATCATCAACATCATCATCAACCTCATCATCATCGTCATCATCATAAATATCTTCATCTTCATCTTCATCGTCGTCATCATAAATATATTCATCTTCATCTTCATCATCACCATCATCATCACCATCGTCATTATCCTCAGCCAACATCATCATCATCACCACCACCATGATCATCGATCATCGTTGTCATCATCATCATAATCATCCTCATCATCCTCGTCACCATATTCATAATCGTAATCTTCATCGTCATCATCATCGCCATCATCATCGCCATCACCATCATCATCGTCGTTGTCGTCGTCGTCGTCGACATCATCATCATCTTCATCTTCATTCTCAACTTCATCTTCATCATCATCACCATCCCCGACTTCATCATCATCATCAATATCATCATCACCATCATCATCACCATCATGATTGATCATCGATCATCATCATCAACCTCACCATGATCAGCATGATCATCTCCATCATCAACATCATCAACATCATCATCATCATCATCATCGTCGTCGTCGTCATCATCATCATCGCCATCATCATCACCATCGCCATCATCCTCATCCTCATCATGATCATCATAAACACCTTCATCATCTCCAACTTCATCATCATAAACATCGTCACCATCCCCAACATCATCATCATCATCATCATCATCACCATCATCATCACCATCATCATTGATCATCGATCATCATCATCAACATTGCCATGCTCATCATAATCATATTCATCATCAACATCATCAACATCATCGCCATCATCATCATCATCATCATCATTACCATCATCATCACCATCGTCATCATCCTCATCCTCATCCTCCTCATCATCATAAACATCTTCATCTTCATCTCCATTTTCATCATCATCATCATATTCATATTCATCATCATATTCATCATCATCATCATCATCATCATCAACAACATCAACATCAACATCAACATCATCAAAATCATCGTTCTCATCATCATCATCATCATCATCATCATCAACATCAACATCAACATCAACATAAACATCAACATAAACATCATCATCAACATCAACATAAACATCATCATCATCAACATCGCCATGATCATCATGATCATCTTCATTATCAACATCATCAACATCATCGTCGTCATCATCATTATCATCATCGCCATCATCATCACCATCATCATCATCCTCATGCTCATCATCATCATCATCATAAAAATCATCATCTTCATTATCATCATCATCATCATCATCATCATCATCATCAATATGATCATCATCATCAACATCAACATCATCAACATCATTGTCATCATCATCATCATCATCATCATCATCAACATCAACATCAACATCATCAAAATGATCGTCATCATCATCCTCATCATCATCATCGCCATCATCATCACCATCACCATCATCCTCATCCTCATCATCATCGTCATCATAAACATATTCATCTTCATGTTCATGTTCATATTCATCATCATCATCATCTTCATCATCATCATCATCATCATTGTCATCATCATCATCATCATCATCACCATAATCATCACCATCGTCATTATCCTCATCCTCATGTTTCCCTAAACCTATGTCTCCCCTCTAACATGGCACACACACACACACACACATCCCTATGTCTTCCCTTACCACTAGCACCCCCTACCCTATCACTTTGGCACACACACACAAATCCCTATGTTAGAACTTACCACTAGCACCCCCTACCCTATCTCTCTCACACACACACACACACAAATCCCTATGTCTGACCTTACCACTAGCACCCCCTAACCTATCTCTCTAACACACACACAAATATTCGTATGTCTCCCATTACCACTAACACCCCCTAACCTATCTCTCTCTCTCACATACACATATCCCCATCTATCCCCTTATTACACATCCCTAGAGTTATAAAACAATATAGTTATGTTGATATTACACATTCGTAAACCTTGAATGATCCCTTAGCCATGCAACTACCTTATTTAATGCTTCAAAGTTCTATTAGAGTAAAACGTGCGGACGTTTTATGTATCCAAAGCGCGCTCCCATTTTAGTTAACAATAACGTGTGCGCATTTACCCTTAGTATAAACAATAGCAGTCATTGTCCAAGAAACACTCTAAACACATTTTCACAGGTTTGAGAGTCCACGCGCAAATTCAAGTTACAGACAATGCATGAACATTATCTTCTTCACCATATTTTCACACAAACTTGTTTTGTGAATCAAGCATCTCCACCACAAGTTTCTAAGTATTTCTTGGAGCATGGTATACATTGAGGAGCAAGAAATAAAGAATGAATTGAGCAAGGAAGAATCCATTAATTGAGCAAGGAGCTACATAGAAAATCCCCACCATTGTTTTTCTTGAAATTGAGGAGCTAGCAATGGAAACATTAACTTGGTCACTATGGTGGAGTATGTAGACACAATTGAGTAAGAGAGAAACCAAGCTTGGAGAATTTCCCATTGAGGAGCACCATACAACATTTCTGCCATTGTTTTTCTTGCAATTGAGGAGCTACCAAAGGCAATGTATTCTTCCCAATCTCCCCACTAACTCAAGAGTATGTAGACACAATTTCTCAAGAAAGAAACCAAGATTGGGGAATTTCCCATTGAGGAGCACCATAGAGCTTCTCTACCATTGTTTTTCTTGGAATTGAGGAGCTAGCAAAGACAACATTATTCCCAATCTTCCCCCTATCTTGACTATCTAGACACAATTGAGCAAGAAAGAAACCAAGCTTGGGTAGTTTCCCATTGGGGATCTAGCAAAGGAAACCATATGTATCATTGATCATTGTGGTCATGGGAAACTTACACAATCGATCAATAAAAACAGCAAGGAAGCAGATACCCAATCAAATCGTTGAAGTAATTAGAGAGAAGAAAAGAAATGACATGACCAATCGAAGACACTCTATGGACACTCAACCAATTCTGGTTGTTGAGGATGCCATAGTTCTTCCTACCAATCCATATCAAGAAAGACAAAAGCATTCGCTCGAGGGGCCTTTGGTCACCATATCATTAGAAGAACGAGCACTGTATGGCACTGATGAAGGAGTAAAACGTAGTTGCACATCAAGGCCACCTGAAACCTTTGTAGATTTAATTAAATGTGGGTATACAATTGAAGAAGTTAAAGACACATTGAATGCTGAAGGTATGCTTGAAGAAGACACTATTATTTAGACCACTCAAGAGGATTTCCAATTTCCACCGTATGACCATTAGGAAGACACGGAAGGAAATGAATCTCATGTTCAAAATCCAAACCGACCAGGTGATATGGTATAGGGTGCAATTCCAACCTCCCTACCTCCATTAGCAACTTCACGGCGAAGAAATCCAAAATGTATACAAATCGATGAAAGTCTCATTGGTTCGTTTGAAGGTACACTGTCTAAACGCAATATTGCATATCAAGCTCAACAGATACTTGTCAACTATTTTGATTCTAAATTTGATGGAGATAAATGTAGATTATTTATATCTTTGTTAGAATCTAGGTCTATGAGTGTTGTTAGGAAAAAAATTAAGGACAAAGAGGATAATCAGTTCTGAACCAAGTAGGCTTATGTTGCCATAAGTTTGGTAGATTCATTTAGTAATATTGGAGAGAAATCTCATCCAAAGGGTCGCAATACAGTTCATCATGTATTGTCACAATCAATCATGAACAAAAGCACCAGGGCCCATCGCCTTCTTAAGCCTACATCCAAACTTGTAGGATTGGATATCAAAGCACTCCGTAGGTATTGTTCTAGAAGAGAACAACTTGACTCTGGTGAAACGGATGTCTAAACCTTCGTTGGTAGGTTTCCACGCTCCGATATGAATCTCATTGATGTGTAAAAGGGATTGGTGCAAGAGTTTTGGTGTGACAATAGTAGACCTTCATCCAGCCAAAAAGATGTACTAAAATTGATAATGGGTTCAAGGGATCATGAGCCCCATATTAAACATTTTCTTGACATGACACAAACAGAATTCTATGAGAGATTTAGGCATGAACATAATGAGCTTAACTTGGGCCAAAGATCCTTTGAGAAATGCAAACCATGGTATGTTATTGATACTTACATGACTCATGCCTTATATCCCAAGACCATTATCTACCACTCTATCTGGGATATATCTATTGCATTTTCCTTGAATCTTGAAATATGTCCTATAAGGACATATCCTTGAATCTGATAACTATCTCCTTCACTTTGATAATTGTTTTCTCCATGGGAATCCCTAAGCATGCTTGCACGACCCACTGGAAGCCCATTTTGATGCACGGTTTCCATTCTATGCCCTGAGTAGGGATTCAAGAGGTGTCCTTCAAGGATCGTAGGAGGTTGGATTCAATGTGCGATATAATGAATATCGTTTCTCGGATCGACGAACCATCGGCTCCGTTGGATTCAAGACATCGGGATATTGCTATGGGAGGCCCTCTAATATGGTTCCATGGATAAGAGACCATTCTTTTGGTCAATTGTAGAAACTAGGGGTTTGCTCAGTCAGTGAATGTGAAATTTTTGCACATCATGGTCAAATTCGCATATTGCTCAACCATGAACATGTAGGTAGCGTTCCCACATGGAAACTGCCTAAACAGACTTGCACAACCCACCGGAAGCCCTTTTTGATGCACGGTCTCCATTCTATGCCCCAGGTAGGGATTCGATAGGTGTCCCTGAAATCCTATAGCAGATGGGATACAATGTGCTATAGAATGATGATCATTGCTTGGATCGACGAACCATCGGCTTCGTTGGATTCAAGACATCAGGATAGTGCTAGGTTGGCCCTCTAATCTGGGTCCATGGACAATGAATCATTTTGTTTGTCAATTTTGGAAACTAGGGTTTTTCTCAATAAGTGAATGTGAAATTTTTGCACATGGGTGTCAACTTTGAATATATATTGATCGTGAACGTGTGGCTAGAGTTTCCACATGGAACCTACCTAAACACGCTTGCACGACCCACCAGAAGCCCTTTTTGATGCATGGTTTCCATTCTATGCCCTAGTTAGGGACTCGACAGGTGTCCGTGAAATTCTATAGGATATGGGATTCAATGTTCCATAGATTGATGACTATTGCTTGGATCTATGAATCATCGGCTCCGTTGGATTCAGGACATCAATATAATTCTAGAGTGGCCCTCTACTCTGGGTCCATGGGCAAGGGATCATTTATTTTTGTTGATGTATTTGTAACTTCGGAATGTATTTATTGATGTATCTTATGTATTGTAACCCGATGTTTATTCCGGGATGTTTCTATTATGTATTTGAGTCATGTTATATTGCCCCGATGTTCCGATTGGGAGGATCAATAATGTAAACAAGTGATATCAAGTCATTGTTAAAGTCCCCACAGTTTCGAGGCACTAGAGTTATTATACACTCATAGAGATGTAGGCTCTAGTAAGTAATTGTTAAGTTGGGCCAACATGATTGAGTGCACTTCAAGTGAATGGAAGAATATAAATAGAGAGTAAGAGCCTCTCTATTTATCACTTGTACATCACATCATTCACACACTCAAGTGTGGCACATTAGTGAGGAAGGAAATACACTGGGACTAGATAGAAGAAGAAGATTACTGCTTTGGGGCTTTTATTGTTTTGGTGTTGATTCTATCTCCGAGGAAGTTGCGGGGTTTTCTCCTTTATGGTTTCCCCAAGGAAAATTCTTTCTGTCTCTTGTCTCTTGTGATGTGCTTGTGTTTGATTTCTATACTTGTTATTCTTTCAGTAAAGATCCTAACATAATGCTAGCTTAATGTTGAAAAACTAACATGGTGTCAAAGCTAACCTGAAAACAAGAAACTGTGCAGCTGTGGGAACTAGGGCTTCCTAGTTTGTGGACCTTCCTCCACAGATTTTCAGCAAAATTAAGGTGTAACAACTCTCCTCCTTAGGGCGCATCTTTCTGTCGAAACATAATCCAATTCTGAGGTTTTTTAGTTTTAGACCTATCACTAGGGTCGGAAATTAGGGATTTTTACAGAAGAGGAATTTTTCAGTGAGCCCAGGCCTAGATTGATCTCCTCCCCAAAATCGAAGTTAGGGACAAATTTCAAGGCATTTGGGTGGACAGAACTCCGGAAAAGCAAAACCCTAGTTTGCTCCTGAACCAGCTTTGCAAGATTTCAGCTCAAGTTTCAGATCTGACATATTGAACCTAGTAAGATCTAAAATATTTTATATTTCCATTTGAGGTTCTCATTTAAGATGTCTCATCATACCAAGCTTGATGAAAATCTTGAGGGAGCTGATAACTTCCAAGCCTGGAAGTATAGGATCTCCCTGGTCCTGGAAGAGAATGAATTAGACTCCTACATTCATGAGGAGGTTCTAGTTCCAGAGGGAGATGAGGAAAAGGCCTTACATAAAAAGAAGGTGGTTATGGAAAAGAGGATCAGTGCTGATTCTATCAAGGATCACCTTATCCCACAGGTGTCCTCTCTCAAGAAATCTAAAGCTATGTTTGATGCCTTAACCAAATTGTTTGAAGGAAAGAACATCAATCGGAAGATGACCTTAGGGAACCAATTGAAGAATGTGAAGATTCAGAATGCAGAAACTATCCAGTCATACTTCACAAGGGATTCTCAAATCAAGGAACAATTAGAAGTTGTTTATGAAGAAGAGGAAAATGCAGAGATTGTGATGACTACTTTGAATGGCCTTCCTAGGTCATGGGATGCTTTTATCCAAGAAATTTGTACTATGAAGAAGTTAGTCAAATTCAGCAGACTATGGGAAGAATGCTCTCAAGAAGAAGCTCAGATAGCAGCTCGAGAAGAAAAGATGGGTAGTGAAGATCAAGCCCTCACAGTTCACTCCAAGAAGGAAAGAAGAAAACATCATTACTCCAAAGGTAAGAGCTCTCATTCTAAAAGGGATCTATCTAGATTAAGATGTTATACATGTGATGAGATAGGACACTTTGCAAAATACTGTCCTAAGAATAAGAACCACTCTCATAAGAAGAAGAGAAACAAAAGAAGACACCATGCTCATGCTGCAGAGAATGATGAACCATCCAAGAAGAGATCCAGATATGAAAGTGAATATTCTTCAAGCGAGGATGAATATGTCTAATCTCCACTCTCTCAGGTAACATTACTCATGGTAGTGTTGATTGGATTATAGAAAGTGGGGCTTCCAAACATATGACGGGATTCAAGGAATCTTTTGTAAGACTGTCAAGACATGAATCACCTCACAAGGTGAAACTAGGAGATGACTACCAATATCCAATGAAAGGTATTGGGGAAACTTCATACAAGCTAGACTCAGGTAAGTCTCTAACAATGAAAGAAGTATTGTTTGTTCCAAGACTCAAGAAGAACCTTCTATCCATTTCAGCATTGGATGCAAAAGGAATGCGGGTTGCATTCATAGATGGTCAAGTCATCATGTGGCCAAAAGGAAATACCATCGATGATGCGGTAGTAATTCGAGAACAAGAAGGAGGCTTGTACAAATTGAAGGGTCATCTAGAACAAGCCTTGATCCATGACACAGTAGAGCAAAATGAGCTTTGGCACATAAGGCTTTCCCATGTGCATTACAGAGCACTACCTATTGCAAGCAAAGCTATTGAAGGTCTTCCATAATTTCAAGCAAAACATGATGGTGTCTGCAATGGATGTGAAAAAGGAAAAAATACAAAGAAGACATTTCCCAGCAGTGAAAGGCAAGCGAAAAGCATTCTAAAATCATCCACTTCGATGTATGCAGTCCTATGTCATCAAAATCACTAAGCAATTATGCATAATATGTTTCTTTTATTGATTATTTTTCTAGAAAGACATGGACTTACTTTATGAAGAACAAAGATGAAGTATTCAGCAAGTTCAAGGAATTCAAAGCCTTGATTGAAAACCATACTGAAAAGAAGATCAAGACCATTCGATGAGATAATGGAGGATAATTCACTTCTAATGAATTCAAAGAACTATGTAAAGAATCAGGGATTAAGAGGGAGTTGTCTACTCCTTATAATCCACAACAGAATGGGATTGTGGAATGGAAGAACAGGACCATCATGGAAGCTGGAAGAGCAATGCTTCATGATCAAGACCTTCCTATCCATCTTTGGGCTGAAGCTGCCAAAACAGCGGTGTATGTACAGAATTGTACTCCACATAGAGTACTCGAGACCAACACTCCTGAAGAAGTATTCTCCAGCAAGAAACCAAAAGTTATCCATATCACAATATTTGGTTGTCCTGTGTTGATACACATTCCAAAAGAGAAGAGAACAAAATTAGATCCTTCAGGAAAGAAGGGCATATTTGTGGGATACTATTTCCCACAATCTATTTCCCAGGATACAAGAAGACTGATGTCAGTAGGGATGTGACATTTGATGAAGACATAGCTTACAACAAATCTAGAAAGAGACCTGCTGAAGAACCTGAAGAAGCGGAAGCAAAAGCACCCAGAATTCATCATACAATCATGAATGAAGAAGCTCAAGAAGAAGATAGAGAGTTCGCAGAACCACAAATACCTGTCGATCCACCTATGGAGAAGAATCCTCATAAGAGGAAACCTTCTTGGGTACGTGAACTTATCCAAGGTGCGGAAAGATATGGAGCTCCAGAAGAGAATCACAGAGAAAGAAAGAGGACCAGATCTAATTCCAGGTATGTAGCTTTACTATGTGATTTTATTGATAAAGAACCTTCCAGTTATGAAGAAGCAGCAGAACATAAAGAATGGAAGGATGCTATGATGGAAGAATATCAATCGATCATGAAGAATGATGTTTGGGATGTTGTCCCAAGACCAGAAGGGAAGTCAGTTGTAACTTCCAAATGGATCTACAAGATCAAACATGCTGCAGACGGTAGCATTGAAAAGTATAAGGAAATATTTGTAGCTCAAGGATTCTCTTAGAAAGAGGGAGTAGACTATGAAGAAACCTTTGCACCTGTAGCCAGATACACTTCCATCAGATTAGTACTTGCTCTGGCTGCAGTGATTAAATGGAAGATACACCAGATGGATGTCAAGACTTCCTTCTTGAATGGTGTAGTAGAAGAGGAAGTGTATGTAGAATAGCCACTCAATTTTGAGACACATGACAGAGAGTCTCATGTATGCAGATTGAAGAAATCCCTGTATGGTTTGAAACAAGCACCCAGGACCTGGTATGGTAGAATTGACAGCTTTCTATCCAGTTTGGGCTTTACCAAGAGTAAAGCAGATTCCAACCTTTACTACAAGGTTGAAGATGGCAACCTAGTGATGCTCCTACTATATGTAGATGATCTATTTGTGACAGGTACAGATGGGTTGATTGCTAATACGAAGAGAAAGCTTGTTGCTGAGTTCGAAATGAAGGACTCATGGATGATGCATTACTTTCTAGGTATGGAGGTGTGGTAGAGTACAAATGGAATATTCCTTGGACAAGGGAAGTATGCAGTAGAGATCCTCAAGAGGTTTGGGATGATGAACTGAAAATCTATGACCACACCTATGGCATCGAACCTGAAGCTATTGAGTGATGCTTCATCAGAATCGATTGATGCTACGATGTCTCGTCAGATGATTGGGTCATTGATGTAACTGACGAACACGATACCAGACATTTGGTTTGCTGTGAACACCTTGAGCCAGTACTTGACTGCTGCAAAGCATATTCTGAGGTACCTGAAGGGTATAGTTGATTATGAGCTCAAGTACGATGTGAATCAAAAGATTAACCTAGAGGGTTATGTTGATTGAGATTAGGTAGGTAGTGCCATCGATAGGAAGAGTACTTCAGGATGTTGCTTCAGTATGGGATCAGCTGTGATCTCTTGGTTTAGCAAAAAGCAATCCTATGTGGCACTGAAAACAGCTGAAGCAGAGTATGTCGCAGCTTGTTCAGCTATTTGTGAGGCAGTATGGCTGCGAAAGCTATTGTCTGATATATTTGATCTCTAGTTGGATGCTACTTGTATACATTGTGACAACCAGAGTTGTGTGAAGTTGTCAGAGAATCCAGTGTTCCATGACAAGTCAAATCATATCGAGATCAAGTATCACTATATCAGGGATATGGTACAGAGAGGAGCAGTGAAGCTCCAGTATGTTGCGAAAGAGGAGCAGATAGCTGATGTGTTGACGAATCCATTGGCTAGGCCGAAGTTTGATTACTTCAGGGAGAAGCTTAGTGTTCTCCGGATCGAGGTTTCCTCCAAGAGAAAATGATGAGACCCATAGCCATTCTGACATGGTGAGAGGATTGGTTCCTTCCATGGTCAGATGTAAGGGCTGAGCCATTCTATCATGGTGAGAGGATTGGTTCCTTCCATGGTCAGATGTAAGGGCTGAGCCATTCTATCATGGTGAGAGGACTGGTTCCTTCCATGTTAGATATGAGTGCTGGCCATTCTGTCGAGTAGGACATATGTAAGGGAAATTTGCATTCTAGGAATGGAGGCACCTGGTCATTTACCAGGATCACTCAGTGTAGGACTGAGTAGCCATTCTGATGTGATAGAGGGATGTGTTCCCACTTGATCAGATGTAAGGATTGAACCATTCTTTCATGGATAAAGGATTAACTTCCTTCCATGTCAGATGTGAGTGTTGGCCATTTCAACGAGCATGTTCGATGTAAGGGCAACTGCCATTCTCTAGGAGAATGGAGGCGCCTGGTCAGTTACCAGGTAGCTCAGTCGAGGACTGGGGACCATTCTGATATGACTGCTGGGATGTGTTCTCCTAGGATCAAATGTAAGTGCTGAAATCTCTCATCACTGTGATAGGATGTGTTCCTATCTGGATAGATGTGCCCTTCTGACGAGTAGGTCATATGTAAGCGCTAAAATCTCTCATCACTATGATAGGATGTGTTCCTGTCTGGATGGGAGTCTTCCATCACTGTGATAGGATGTGTTCCTTTCTGGATGGATGTGCCCTTATGATGAGTAGGTTAGATATAAGTGCTGAAATCTCTCATCACTATGATAGGATGTGTTCCTGTCTGAATGGGAGTCTTCCATCACTATGATAGGATGTGTTCCTGTCTGGATGGATGTGCCTTTCTGACGAGTATGTCAAATGTAAGTGCTGAGCCTTTTCACATATGTTAGTGATGTGATATCCTATCATGCTGGTGAATGTGAGTGTTGGGCCTTTCTGATGTGATTATAGGATTGGTTCCTACATGGTCAAATGTAAGTGCTAGGTGAAGACCTACATGATGGGTAGGCCTACAGCTAGTATGAAAAAGGGCTGGCTCTGTAGAAATTCCTATGATGAGAAGAATCATGAGATAGCACCAGTGATGATAGCCAGTGATGATCTAGATTGAGTGATGATCCAGATCCAGCAGTGATGATCCAGATCGAGTGATGATCCAGATCCAGTCTAGTGATGTTGATCCAGATCGAGAGATGATACAGAGCCAGTCCAGTGTTGTTGATCTAGATCGAGAGATGATCCAAATCCAGTGATGATGTTCCATGATGATCCATATCAAAAGATGATCCAGATCCAGTGAAGATGACTTGAATATGAAGATGACTTGAAGACTCAAGATGCAGATGATGAGATGATCCAGTTGATATAGAGAAGAAGACCAGTGCTGAAAATTGTGTCGAAAGAATACCTTCCTAGTTAAGAGGGAGTGTTGATGTATTTGTAACTTCAGAATGTATTCATCTATGTATCTTATGTATTGTAACCCAATGTTTATTCTGGAATGTTTCTATTATGTATTTGAGTCATGTTGTCTTGCCCCGATGTTTCTATCGGGAGGATCAATAATGTAAACAAGTCATGTCAAGTCATTGTTAAAGTCCCCAAAGTTTTGGGGCACTAGAGTTATTATACACTCATAGAGATGTAGGCTCTAGTAAGTAATTGTTAAGTTGGGACGACATGATTGAGTGCACTTCAAGTGAACAAAAGAATATAAATAGAGAGTGAGAGCCTCTCTATTTATCACTTGTACATCACATCATTCACTCACTCAAGTGTGGCGCATTAGTGAGGAAGGAAATACACTGGGACTAGACAGAAGAAGAAGACTACTGCTTTGGGGATTTTACTGTTTTGGTGCTGATTCTATCTCTGAGGAAGTTGTGGGGTTTTATCCTTTATGGTTTCCTCAAGGAAAAATATTTGTGTCTCTTGTCTCTTGTGATGTGCTTGTGTTTGATTGCTCTACTTGTTATTCTCTCAGTAAAGATCCTAACATAATGCTAGCTTAATGTTGAAAAACTAACAATTTTGTCAATTTTGGAAACTATGGTTTTGCTCAGTAAGTGAATGTGAAATTTTTGCACATAGAAGTCATCTTGAAGGTGATTGTAGATCTTATCCTCTTGAAAAAATACTTGTTACAAACTATTATTCCATGTTCAACTATCGAGAATAATGTTACCTGTTGTGAGGTGTTGAACTTGATTTATTTCCCATCATTGTCAAGCAAGAAATATTCTTTGTTTTTGTTTTAATCTAAGAAAAAGGAGTTGCCAATATCTATGTGGAGGTGAATTGACCTTAGGATCTCATGACATTCGTGGGACTGGAAACTCGAAAGAAGTTTGTTTCCCATATTAATTTAGCTAGGTCATCCAAGATATGTGAGCATTTGTACGATGAAATGCAGGAGGAGACAATGCCATTATGTTAGTAACCATGTAATGGAACATGTTTATGTCTAGAAACAAGTGGCCAACCTATTATGCCATTATTACAAAATATATATATCTTCGCGCTACGAATGCTTCGAATAATACTCCATAAAAATGAATTTATAAAACAAGATTCAGAATAGTACTTCTCTAATCAATTTAAACTATAATAAAATCACACATAACTTTCGTCTCTTTCAAAGTTGTTACTCGAGGCCATTCATCAAATGCCATGTACATTAACAAAATGATAAAATAATGTGCAGTACATATATAGTCATAACCATTATTTTGAATCAACCTTATAATACTCAGATACTTTTAGGTTTGATGTGTATCCCATGTATTCATTAGATGAAAGACATCATGCCAAACACTAATTTTAGTTATTTAGACCACACAGGTGCATCACTTAGGTGTGTCAATTTCATGCATCCTTTAAAATTTTGTTAGGTTGTTATGTGGGTAAGGTGCTTTTGTATTCCACCTAATTGGATAAGTTGCTTAGCTATGCTGGGTGCTTATGTATATTAGGTATGTTCCATCTTTGTGAATAGAATTTAAATTTTTTTTTTTTAGTAGGCGAATCGAAATTTGGGGCCGGGATGGTACTCATGTGACACTGGGTCTAGGGATCCATTGCCGCTACCACTATAACCCTAGGTGTCCCACACCCACCGCAAGACATGGGACACAGGTAAACCCGGGTGGGATTGATCTCATGACCTCCAATTTACAACAAGTGACTTCATAACAATGGAATCGCCAATGAGCCACACCTAAGGGGGCTAATAGAATTTAACATTGTATATGCAATTACATTGTGGTAAAAAACAATTAAAATGTACATTTTTTCACTACATAATATTGTAATTATGCATTGTTCTCAAATTTATAACTGATATCTTCATGCAATCGTAAAATTTATAAAATAATTGGGAACATTACACATAGAAACATTCTTGGCCACATGTGTATAATCACACTTAAAATACTAATCCATGAAGATCTCAAGAGCCTTAATATGAAATATTTTTTATATCATGAAAGTTATAATACAAAAATAGAAGGCCCATCTATGGCCTGTTAATGTACATGTATCAAAAACATATTTGATGTACATGTGCAAACAAAAGTAAATATATCCTAGACCACGCCTCTATACTCCAACTTCAGATTGTGGATAAAAATACATATTTGTCCTGGACTAACAAATAACAAATCTAACTTTCTCTTCTTTCTCTCAGACCCTGATGATTTTATCCTCTGTCTACGACCATTGTGCATCTCTGGCGACTACAAATCAATGACAATATTTCTTGATCAGGTAACTGAACTAGTATTCTCCAACAATAACAAAGTTTGAAAATTTAAAATATGACTCAATTGTAAATAAAACAAAGACTCACTAAATCCATCGGGGGTATAGGTTCCTCTGGTGTCCTCCTCCTTGCAAAGATTCTCTCTATAGTGCTTCTCTATGAATAAAAAAAATATGTCAAATATCTCAAGAATTATCAAGATGGACATGAATGAGAAAGTAGTAGTCAATTATGTAAAAAATGAACATCTCACGAAAAAAACCATTTGTAGGGGATTATGCTAGGACTCTTCAATAGTAAGAGGATCCGTAGGTTGAACATCAACCTTAGTTGTGTGCACTAATGGACTAGGGTGTGGCTACATTCACCAAATGATAAAATAGTTAGACATTGTGCATGTCCATAAACAATACAAATTAAATGTACAATTACAAATATTCAAGTAGATGTACCTCATTGTGACTTATCCCTATTGTAGATGCAACATTGATCACAGTATCAACAACCCCACTAAGGTTTGGCATAGATGACTCTACATCCTGATCATATAAACATCCAAAAATAAGATTAAGAAAAACTACTTGTGAAGTGAATTCATAGATAACCAATAACTGCCATTGGAAGTGTGTACATTACCGTGATATGAGTAGGTTCATCCTCATGCACACCTGCTCTGTTCAAGGAAGAGGGTCGTCTGGTGTAAACAACCCCCTTACCTATGTTTGGACTACGGGAAGATCCAAACCAAAGAGGCGGTGCATGGATCTGCGATGATGTCCGCAGTCATAAAGTGTTGCCATCGGTAGACATGGATTTGAATGGATGGAATAATATGTACTGAAAAACTAACATGTTGTAATATACTTACCCCTTCCTAGGACATATCTCGCCCATGGGAGTGACCGCTTCCATCAATTTATTTCTCCTCGTTAGATGCTAATAGCATTTGCAAGTTTACAAATTATAAATATTAGCAATCTACAACGGAGTGTACATTAAGAAATTTAAATAATTCGAACAAGATTCAATCATAACCTATGTACTTACATTCTTCAAGTAATCGTAAATTCCACCTTGGACTACGTCGTTGATATCAATGTCTCCAGCATCACATTCTAACTAGGGTTCCTGCAACTTCAAAAATTGTAAATATTAGACAATTTAATAAATTAATCAAGACTAACACATGCATTAACAAAATGATATGTATTAAAAAAATGAAAAATGTTTAAATATTACCTCAATGGTGGTTGTTTGGGCCTCAGGTACAACCACACTGGGCTCAGTACCACCCCTGTGAGAGGCATCAATCTCCTACAAGAGTAAATATTGCATATATTATGAATCTTTTAATATGTTACATATAGTATGGAAAAAATAAAAATTGAACAATAATAGAGTTTTAAAACAATGTCCTTACCTAACCACCAGTCATCATAGTGGTACAATGTCTTGGTCGAGGAGCATAACAGGGTCCCCCACATGATGTGTAGACATGTGGCTCGCTCTGAGGCACATGGGATGCCAGTCTATCCCCACCAATAGATGTCCCTCCACCACCAGAAGCTGGTGGTTGTACACTAGCAGAGGAAGAGGATGCTCTCTGGTCAATAGTGGTCCTGTGTCGAGAGACCATCTCAGCTAGATTAAAAAATGCCTCTTGTTTCTAGGAAGCCATAGCATGTGCAGGAGGTATGTCTACCCTCGGTAGCTAGGTACGAGGTGCAGGTATCTGTGGATTGGCATATCTATACCTAGCATTGGATTGGTGCTAGGTACTCCCCCTACAAACTCCGTGGAAGCCCAACATGTCAAAATAGTTGACATGTTTCCCCATCACAAAATCTGCATACAATTTTTGGAGGAAGTATAATGGTACTTCCCTATTGTTGTGAGGGGGAATGTCAAAAACCATGTACCATGTATCCATAAAATTTTCTCTGATGGGTGGAAAGGTGCACCACTCAATAGAAATATTTGGCCTATTGATCTTTGGAATGTCATCCATCCTAGGAAGTCTAAACAATGTATATATGTGTTTCTTTGTTATTTTGAGCTTTTTTACCTCCTTGTAGCTCAACCCATCAGTGTATTGTTGTCGTTTTTTCTTCCTGTAAGATGTGATGCTATACAAAGCATCATTCGATCTTGCGATCGTATCAACAATAGACAACAAAGAATCTGGCAAGGAACGTTGAGGCTCATCTCCACCCCTCCAAGCAGAACCAATCTCTCTCAAATGGCGAATAACCCTCAGTATCTCCACATTGTTATCCATATTAGTCACTACAATAATAAATACAAATAAAATATCATTAGAAATATAAACACATGATATAATGACATCTCTAAGCACTGAAAACTATATAACTAATGTACGACAAATAACAACATAAACTAAATCTATCATGTAAATTTAAAAATTGATCTTGAATTTTATAGTAAAGAATAAACATTTAACATTTTTTCATTTCATATTTATGTCCTAAATTCAAGTATTAATTCCAATTTTTAAGTATGGATGTGTACATGAAGTGTCTTGAGTGCATATGTTGATTGCGAAGCTCCTCTAGCTTATTTTAAGGCTTGGATTATGAAGTTTCATCGAAATTGTGAGGTGCTGACTATTGCCTTTGTAGGACCAGCTCCCAGATTACAGGTAGAGGCAACAACTAAACCCTAGAATAGGTGGCATAATGTGCTATTGATGAATAAAATCCCAGTATAGGCAGCGATTTTGTTAGATATGTAATTATTTGTTGTAGAGTGATGTTTTTTGGACTCCAAAGTCTATTTAGAAGAGCTTTATGGATTTTATGGTTGCAAGATTTCCGCTGGATTATATCATATATGATAGTATGTGATTGGCATGCTTAATCAAACACATCAACCTACCTGTGTATCTTCACGGTCATAGAGTCTATTGTTGAACTTTGTTGTCTTGACCTTAACGAAAAAGTACCCTTCGTTCAAGACGAAATATTTTTTAAAAGCATGGGAAGCTTCTATGACTTATTTTAACACTTGGATTAGGAAGTTTCATCAAAACTATAAGGTGTTTATTGATGTTCTTGGAAGAACAACTTTGATATTTTAGATAGAGGCAAGGGATTTACCATGTTGGTTTATGTATTTTAGGGGAATATATGAATTCTACTCTATTTCTTTTAGTTGTATGCAAGCTTGCAATATAATTGACAAACTTCGCATATTTGTTAATTTTGGTTTGGATTCACAATGATGCTTGAGAATATACATATATGAAAATAGTGATGTCCATTTGTTTTTTATGAGTTAATTGTGGTTTTGGTTTACATTGGGCATGTAAATTACTTATGCAAAATTGCAATGTGATTGACAAACTTTGCATATTTGTGAATTTTGGTATGGATTCACAAGGATGCTTGTGAATATGCAGATGGAAATAGTGAAATTCATTTGTTTTTTGAGTTAATTTGGGTCTTGGTTTCCATTGGGAACGTGAATTTTGGGTATGAATTTTGGTAAATAATCAAAATTATTTAAAATTTTCGATTAAATTGGGGATTTGGTTTCCATTGGCCAATTACATTGGGGTTTTTGTTTCCATTGGCCAATGCCATTGAGGTTTTTGTTTCCATTGGCTATAATTTAATTAATTTTGGTTTAATTTTTCAAATTAGGGAAAATAAGTTGATGAACAAAGAGAAAAAAACATGAAAAGAAAAAATACCTCACAAATAGGAGGTTGATCCAAAGGTGGAGGTGGATGGATTTGGTACACCCAAAAATGCGTTCACCGAGTCAAGATTTATCTGTCCAACTCCAATAGCTGTGCGATGTGGCAAAAAAGACAGGCTCAATCTGTTTTAAAAAAAACAGGCTTTCCAAAATGGAGCGCTATTTTATTCACTAAAACGGAGCCACAATTTACTTGAATAAATATTTGTGTCTATTGTGTCTTCTGTTTGATTGTTGTGCTTGTTATTCTCTCAGTTAAAGATCCTAAGATAATGCTAGCTGGAATGATACAAATCTAACATGGTATCAGACCTAACTTGAGAAGAAGACACTGTGTAGCTGCGGAAACTAGGGCTTCCTATTTTTTGGATCTCTCTCCATATATTTTCAGCAAGAGAAGGTTGGGTTGACTCTCCTCTCTAAGGTGCATCTTTCTGTCGAAGCAGAATCAGATTCTGTGCATTTTTCAGTTTTTGACCTGACATTACTGCTGAAAATTAGGGCTTTCCACAGAAATGGAATTTTTGAGTGAGCCCACGCATGGATTGATCTCCTCCTCAAAATCAAAGTTTAGATATCAAGATCAAAGTTTTTGGTTGGGAAGAACACCATGAAAGTCAAACCCTAATTTGCTCATGAACCAGCTCTGTAGAAATTGAACTCCAGATCCAGTTTTGACATCTTCACCTGGTAAGATATAAATCTTTTGCATTTCCATTTGAGGTTCTCTATTAAGATGTCTCATCATACCAAGCTTGACAAAATCTTGAGGGAGCTGATAACTTCCGAGCCTGGAAGTAAAGGATCTCCTTGGTCCTAGAAGAAAATGAGTTGGACTCTAACATCAATGAAGAGGTTCCAGTTCTAGAGGGAGATGAAGCTAAGGCCTTCCACAAAAATAAATTGGTCATGGATCAGAGTATTATTGTTGATTCAATCAAGAATCACCTTATACCACATGTTTCCTCCCTAAAGAAACCTAAATCTATGTTTGATTCCCTGACCAAACTGTTTGAAGGGAAGAACATAAATCAAAAGATGAATTTGAGAAACCAATTGAAGAATGTAAATATCCATAATGTAGAAACCATCTAGTCTTACTTTCCAAGAGTCTCTCATATCAAGGAATAGCTTGAAGTAGTAGATGAATAAGTAGAGAATGTAGAAGTTGTGATAACCACCTTGAATGGTCTCCCTAGATCATGGGACCCCTTTATTCAAGGGATCTGTGCTAGAAAGAAGCCAGTCAAATTTAGTAGATTGTGGGAGGAATTCACAAAAGAAGAAGCTCAGATAGTAGCTCGAGAAGAAAAGATGGGAAGTGAATATCAAGCACTCATAGTACACTCCAAGAAACACAGAAAAGACTTTCATCACTCCAAAGGTAAGCACTTCCACCAAAAAGATAATCCTAGAAGATCTAACAAAGATTTATCTAAATTCAGATGCTATACATGTGATGAAAGAGGATACTTTGCCAAAGATTGTCCTAGAAACAAAAATAAATATCACAAGAAGAAGGGAAACAAGAGAAGACATCATGCTCATGCTATAGAAGATGATAAACCTTCCACAAATAGAATCAAGCAAGAAAGTGATGATTCTTCAAGTGATGAAGAATTCGTTTTGATTTCCGCTCTCATGATAAACATCACACAAGGAAGCAATGATTGGGTTATAGATAGTGGCGCTTCCAAACATATAATGAGATTCAAACAATCCTTTGTGAAACTTTCAGAACATGAATCACCCCACAAGGTGAAACTTGGAGATGACTACCAGTATCCAATAAAAGGTGGTGGGGAATCCTCTTATAAGCTAGACTCTAGAAAGTCTATGAAGATGAAAGATGTCTTGTTTGTACCAATACTAAAGAAAAACCTCATCTCCATATATGGATTAGATGCAAAAGGAATGAGCGTTGCATTTGTAGATGGCCAAGTTCTTATGTGGCCAAAGGGAGAGACTATTGATGATGCAGTAGTGATTGGGCAACAAGAAGGAGGTCTATACAAATTGTAGGGCCAACCAGAACAAGATTTGGTTCATGAATCCGTAGAACCAAATGAACTTTGGCATAGAAGGCTTGCACATGTGCACTACACAGCACTACCACCTGCAAGAAAAGTTGTTGAAGGTATTCCAGAAATTCAGACAAAACATGATGGTGTCTGCAAAGGATGTGTGAAAGGAAAGAACACAAAGAAGACCTTTCCAAGTAGCAAGAGTAAAAAAAAAGGAATCTTTGAAATCATCCACTCTGATGTCATCTAGTTCATTAAGTGGGTATGTATACTATGTTTCTTTTATTGATGATTTTTCTAGGAAGACATCGATATACTTGTTAAATAACAAAGATGAAGTATTCAACAAGTTCAAGGAATTTAAAGCCTTGATCGAGAACCACACAAAAAATAATATCAAGACCTTTCGATCCGATAATGGTAGAGAATTCACACTAAATTAATTAAAAGAATTATGCAAATATTCAAGGATTAAGATGGATTTAACTACTCCATATAATCCATAATAGAATGGGGTTGCAGAAAGGAAGAATAGAACGATCATGGAAGCTACAAGGGCCATGATTCATGATCAAGATCTTCCCATGCATCTATGGGCAGAAGCTCCCAAAATAGTGGTGTATGTATAGAACCTTACTCCACACAGAGTACTAGAGAACAAGACACCTGAAGAATTTTTTCCAGCAAGGAACGAGAATTCATCCATCTCAGAATATTCGATTGTCTGGTATACATACACATTCCAAAATAAAAGAGGACAAAGTTAGAGCCTTCTGGAAGGAAGGGTGTATTTGTGGGATACTCTGAAAGATCAAAGGCTTATAGAATATACTTCCCACGATTAAAGAAGATCGACATCAGCAGAGACGTAACATTCAATGAAGTTTTATCTTACAACAAATCTAGAAAGAGACCTACTGAGGAACCTGAAGAAACAGTAGTACCCAGAATTCATGACACAACCATGGATGAAGCAATTCGTAAAGAAGATTGAGAAATAGAAGAACCTAAAGAACATATAGATCCACCTCAAGAAAGGAATCCTCACAAGAGGAAACCTTCTTGGGTATGAGAGGATATCCAAGGTGCAGAAAGATATGGGGATCCAGAAGAAATACACATAGAAAGGAAAAGAACCAGTTCCTACTCTGGTTATGTATCCTTATTATGTGCCTTCATTGATAAAGAACCTTCCAAATAAGAAGAAGCGATAGAAAATAAATATTGGAAGGATACTATGATTGAAGACTATCAATCGATTATGAAGAACGATGTTTGGGATGTTTTCCCAAGACCAGAGGGGAAGTCTGTTGTAACTTCCAAGTGGATCTACAAGATCAAGCATGTTGTAGACGACAGCATAGAGAAATATAAAGCAATACTTGTGGTCCGTGGCTTCTCCCATAAAGAAGGAATAGATTATGAAGAAAATTTTGCACCTATACCCATATACACTTCCATCAAATCAGTACTTGCTCTGGCTACAGTAATGAAATGGAAGATACACCAAATGGATGTCAAGACTGCTTTCTTGAATGGTGTAGTGGAAGAGGAAGTGTATGTGGAGCAACCACTTGGTTTTGATACACATGACAGGGAGACTCATGTGTGTAAATTGAAAAAATATCTGTATGCTTTGAAACAGGCACCCAAAACATGGTACAATAGAATTGATGGCTTTCTATCTAGTTTGGGCTTTACCAAAAGTAAAGAATATTCCAACCTTTACTACAAGGTTGAAGAAGGTAACCTAGTGATACTCCCATTGTACGTAAATGATCTATTTGTAACAGGTATGGATGGGTTTATTGTTGATACGAATAGGAAGCTTGCTGCCGAGTTTGAAATAAAGGACTTGGGTATGATGCACTATTTTCTAGGCATGGAGGTGTGGCAGAATGTGGGTGAAATTTCCCTAGGACAAGGGAAGTATTTAGTAGAGATCCTGAACAACTTCAGGATGATGGACTGCAATGCCATGACCACAGCTATGGAATCAAACCTGAAGCTTCTAAATGATGCTTCATCAAAGATAGTTGATGCTACGATGTATCGTCAGATGATTGGGTCCTTGATGTACCTGACGAATACAAGACCAAATATTTGCTTTGTTGTGAACACATTAAGCTAGTTCCTGACGGATTCGAGACATGTTCACTTGATTGCTGCAAAGCATATTCTGAGGTACGTAAAGGGTACAGTTGATTATGGGCTCAAGTATAAGGCTGATCAGAAGATTAAACTGGAAGGTTATGTTGATTCAGATTGGGTAGGCAGTGTCATCGATAGAAAGAGCACTTCAGGATGTTGTTTCAGTATGGGATCAGGTATGATCTCTTAGTATAGCAGGAAACAGTCTTCCATGGCACTGAGTATAGCTGAAGCAGAGTATGTCGTAACTTGTTCAGCTAGTTGTGAGGCAGTATGGCTAAGGAAGACACTGTATGATTTATTTTATCTCCAGTTGGATGCTACTTGTATATGTTGTGACAACTAGATTTGTGTGAATTTTTTTGTGTGGAAATTGAACCCAAGTGATAGAACAATTACACTCACAAAATTGATAATCAAACATGCAAAATTACCATCAAAGGAGACTGAAATTGGAGCATAACACTAATCTATATTGAATAAGTGTACAATAGCCAACCTTGTGAAGTCATAAGCTGATGCAACATATAATTACATGAGAGATTCGAATGCATAAGGATTCCATTCAAAATAGTCAAAAAGTACGATGAGTAAATGTAGTCAAATCCCCCATAGGTGCATAAAGTAGTTTCCAAATCCACCTAGAGGCTCACGAATTGGAAAAGTCAACTAGGAAAGCTAATAAGGGATGGAAAGATAACTCATACATTCTTTTATTAGGAGAAAAGGATGGAGGATTATGTGGGAAAAAAACAAGTCAACTACACGTAGTCTTACTTTCCCTTTTGCCTTAATTCTCAATAAAACAGGCAGCTTTGCAAAAAAAGCAGATATGTGCTTTGGAGGATCTGGAATAAAGTAGAAATGCTAAATATGGTTTCGAGGAGATTTCTGAAGTGCTCCATGACTCATTTTTAGAAAGTTTTTACTTCTATGACATGTAGAAGGAAACTAGCATAGAGTGGAATATAGGAGACTAGGTAATAAGAAAAAAATGAATTAATTAATGTCTAAGGTAGGTAACTATGGGTTGATTATTCTAACATGCCCCCTTAATTCTGAATTTATGAGTAAATATTAGAAAACTATAGGGCCTAACAACAAGGCTTAGTCACCCTTTACATACTGCATGTCCATTTAACCATGAAAAGAGGAAAAAACCCAGTGGAAAAATCCTCTCTTGAACATGGACAGTAAAAGAAAATTTGAAAATATTGTCATAAATCATGCTTCATAGAATGGTCACCAATCCCCAACAGTGATTTGATATTGTTGAATTTATTATCACAAAAAAATTTGGTGAAGATGTCTGCTACTTAATTTGAAGCTGCATAGAAGAGTAGGTGAATGGTGCCATCATGCACAAGCTGTCTAATGTAGTGCATATGGATCTAAATGTGTTTGGTTCTCTGTATCTGAAATGGATCATTGCAAATTTGAACAGTACTCTTATTATCACAATATATAATAGTTGAAAACTTTGATTCAAAGACACACTCAACAAGTATTCCCTGCAACCACAAACATTGAGTTGCTGCATTTACAACTCCTTTATACTCTACTTCTCTATATGAGAGTGCTATGGCACTTTGCTTCTTGCGTGAATAGCTGATTGGTCCTTCTGCAAGCATGAACACATATCTTGATGTTGACTTCCAATATGTGTTGTAACCTGCCCAATCATTGTCAGTAAACCCAATCAAATCAAGATCAGATTTAGCTTTGTAGAAGATCCCATGAGTTCTTGTTCCTTGAACAAAGTTAAGGATCCTTTTGGCTACTCTCCAATGGATCTCATGAGGCTGATCCATGTATCTTGAAGCCACACTAACTACATGATATAGATCAGTTCAAGTGTGTGTAAGGTAAAGCAAACACCCAATCAATTGCCTATACAATGTATTTTTTACCATAGGAGAAGAACCTGCTTTTTCAAGCTTAACTCCTGAAAGGAAGGGAGTCTTTTTTGGATTGAAATATTTCATGTTTAACTTGTTCAAAAAATATAAGGAATACTTGGACTTATGTACTTTGATTCCATGTTGGGAATGAGCAATTTTGAGACCCAAGAATTGGCTCAATAATCCCAAATCAGTCATAGAAAATGCATGGTTCATTGCATCCTTCAAGGAGGCAATCTCTTTCTTTGAACTTCCTATAATCAAAAGGTCATCCACATAAAAGGAAATTATCATCAAAGAAACATGAATCAAATTCAAATAAACATTAGGATCATACTTTCATCTAAAAAAAATCAATGACAGTAGAAAGCCATCAATCTTGGCATACCAAACCCTTGGGACTTGCTTGAGCCCATACAATGATTTCTTTAACCTGCACACAAAAGATGGATTAGAAAAAAACCCTTGAGGTTGCTGCATGTAAATCTATTTAGTGAGATCTCAATTTAGGAAAGCACACTTCTCATCCATGTGATGTACCTTCCACTGCTTCGAAGCTGCAATGGCTAAAGCTAGCCTTATGCAGTCCGTCTTTGCCACTGGTGCAAAGGTTTCATTGTAGTAAATACCATGTATTTGTGAGTAGACCTTTGCTACCAATATTTCTTTATATTTCAAAGTTTAACCATCAGCACTAAACTTAGTCTTGAAATCCCACTTACATTGAACTAGCTTCCTCCCTCGGGGGAGATCAACCAGTTCCCAAGTGTTCTTCTTCTGGAGCGAGCTGAATTCTTCTTTCATGGTTGTTTGCCATATTGAATCATGTAGTGCATCTTCATATGTCTGTAGGTATGATTCAATCATCAGATAGCACTTCTCTACAAACAAAGGGTCTTTCATACACAGGGCACTCTCAAATTGAGATCTAGTCCTCCTAGGGTCACTAGGATTTCCAGCTAGTTCCCCAGCTGCATGAATGGTATTTGCTTCCCATTTTGGTCTTGTAGGACTGTTAGGATATACAATTAAATCATCATTATCATACATATCAGAATCAGGAAACTCATTTGTCTCTCCACTTACATTCAATGGATCTGGTGGTGAAGAAGACTCTCCAACTTCAACTACTACTAAAGGCTCTTCTTGGAACTAAACACTCCTTTCAATGAAGGATTTATTAGTGCTCAAGTTGATCAGCTTGTACCGTTTTGAATTGTTATAATACCCAACAAATAGGCACTCTTGGCTTTGGGGATGCAAAGCCTTTCTCTTTTTAGTTGGAATTCTATCCCAAGCCTTTGAGCCGAAAATCCCGAAATGGGTCACATCTGACTTGTGCCCACTCCAAGATTTGAAAGGAGTCATACCATCAAGTTGTTTATGAGGAACCCTATTTTGGATGTAGGATGCATAGTTTATAGCCTCGGCCCAAAAATTTGGTGGCAAAGCCTTAGCCTCCATCATACAAGTTGCTATCTCCTTCAGTGATCTGTTCTTTCTCTCAGCAACACCATTTTTCTATGGTGTGTAAGGAATCGAATGCTTCATCTAAATACTTGCATATTTACAATATTGAATGTACTCATAATTGACATACTTTCCACCATTGTCAGATCTAAGGATCTTGAGTCTCCTCCCAGACTGGTTTTCAACCAAGGCGTTAAAGATTTTGAAGAGGTCAAAAACTTCATACTTATGCTTTAGGAAGTAAACCTAGAAATACCTGGAAAAGTCATATATGAAGGTCAATGAATATTTGTATTGAATCATGGACATATGAGGAAATGGACCAGCAACATCACTGTGGATCAACTCAAGAGGTGCAAAGGTTCTCTCATGACTAGCTCTCCCAAATTTGTGCTCTGGGTGTTTTCCTAGGATACAACCTTGACACACTCCCTTGGAAAACTTAATCTTTGGTAACCCTATGACCATATCTTTTTCACTCAAATCAGAAACATAATTATAGTTAATATGGCCAAATATTTCATGCCAAAGATTGCTTGCCTCATTAGCATGAATTAGAAGAGCAGAGGGGTTTGAGTAGGGTAGAAAATGGGAAAACATGTATACCTTCAAAGTGTGATCAACAACACCTTTTTCTATGACTTTACCATTTGAAATCTCTGTGATTTAAACTTCATCAGGGGAGAAGATGACCTTCTTTGGATACCTTGTGTGAGTCATGTGATACACTAACAAGTTGTTAGAGGCAAGACCTGGAACATACAACACATTATTGAACTTACCATGGTCAAGACCAATCCTTCCCTTCCCCAAACTGTCAGTGAGAGAGTCATTTCCCAAAACTATTGGTGGACCTTTACACATGTCAAGAGTGGAGAATGTATCCTTTGTAGAAACCATATGTCTAGAAGCTCCAGAGTCTATGATGAAGCTAGGTGAGCTTGATGTGCCAGTAACCAAGGCATGTACTCTCTCTCTGTCCTATGAATTTGATCCTCCTTCCTTCTTCTTTGACCAAATAGGAAGGGAGATGTTTTTCTTCTCCATGAGTTGGGTCAACATGTCAATTTGATTCTTCATACATGATCTCTTAGGATGATACCACTTCTTGCAGTATGTGCACTTTCTCATTTCTCCTTTATTGTGCCTTTGTTCTTCTTCTTCTAGAAGTTGTTCTTGGAGCCTTGGGGTTCCTCTTGAGACTTGTTCTTGTCTCTCTTTTTCTTAAGCGGCTTCTTAGCTTTCTTCTTTCCTTTTGAATCCACCCTTGAATCTCCAGTAACCAAATATTGGTCTTTGGAAGGTTTGATGGTTCCCATCATCACCAATTTATCTTATTCTTGTGTGAGGGATTACATGAACTCTGCAAGCTTAGGCATCTTCCAGGCTCGAGTTGTCAACTTGGTGGCATGTAAGGTCAAAACAAACACTGAATAGTCAGGGCCAAGCTTCAAGAGCATGGCCAGAACTAGTTTCTCTTCCTTCTTTTCAATTCCACATTGTTTTAGCTGCAAACAAGGGCTTTAAACTTGGAACAATAAAGTTGCAAGGATTCGAAGCTGTTGGGAATCAAAGAGATCAATTAATTCTCAATTTTATGTCCTCTCATCTCATTTTTCTTACCAAAAAGATCTACAATATTCTCCCACACTTCATTAGGCGATGTCAATCCATCAAGATGGAAGAGGAGGTCTCTTGAAATGCTCATACATAAAAGACCATAGGCCTCATCCCTCCTGTTGTGCAATTTTATTTTCTCTGCAGCTGCATTGGGATCTGCCTCAGTTTCCATAGTCACCCTATAGAGACATTTCACTCTCAACAATATCTCCATCTCATATTTCCATTCAAATAAATTAAATGGATTCAAGATGATCTTCTGAGATTGGTCCATAGCTCAGAAATTGTGCCCTTCAGCCAGTAGAAAATGCTCCTAGTCAAGATGTTGAACCTGCAATAGCAACATGGAAGGAGATAAATCAATATACAAAGGCTCTGATACCATGTGGAAATTAAACCCAAGCAATAGAACAATTACAATAACAAAATTTCTAACCAAACATGCAAAATTACCATCAAAGGAGACTGAAATTAGAGCATAACACTAATTTGTATTGAATAAGTGTACAATATCCAACCTTGTGAAGTCATAGGCTGCTACAATATATAATTACATGAGAGATTTGAATGCATAAGGATTCTATTCGAAATAGTAAAAAAGTAGGCTTACTAAATCTAGTCAAATCCCCCATAGGTGCATAAAGCAGTTTCCAAATCCACCTATAGGCTCACGAATCAGCAAAGTCAAATAGGAAAGCTAATAAGGGATGGAAAGAAAACTCATACATGCTTTTATTAGGAGAATAGGATGGAGTATGATGTGAGCAAAAAACAAGTCAACTACACGTAGTCTTGATTTCCCTTTTTCCTTAATTCTCAATAAAACAGGCAGTGTTGCAGAAAATGCAAATATGTGCTTTGAAGGATTTGGAATAAAGTAGACACACTAAATATGGTTTCCAGGAGGTTTCCCAAGTGCTTCATGAATCAATTTTAGCAAGTGTTGACTTCTATGACATGTAGAAGGAAATTAGCATAGAGTGGAATATAGGAGACTAGGTAAATAAGACAAAAATGAATTACTTAATGTCAAAGGTAGGTGACTATGGGTTGATTGTTCTAATAGTTTGAGAACCTAGTGTTCCATGACAAGTTGAAGCATAACGAGATCAAATATCACTATATCAAGGATATGGTGCATAGAGGAGTAGTGAAACTCCAGTATATTACAATAGATGAGTCGATAGCTGATGTGTTGACTAAGCCCATTGGCCAGAGTGAAGTTTGAGTACTTTAGGGAGAAGCTTGGTCTTCTCTAGATAGAGGTTCCCTCCAAGGGGAGGTGATGAGTCCCAGAGCCATTTGATTTGACTATGGGATGTGTTCCCACATGATCAAATGTAAGTGCAGAGCCATTCTAATGTGACTGTGGGATGTGTTCCCACATGATCAGATGTAAGTGCAAGACCTTTCTAGCATGGATACGATATGTGTTCCCCACATGGTTAGATATAAATGATGAGCCCTTCTAGCATGGATGCGGCATGTGTTCCCCACATGGATGGATATAAGTGCTGAGCCTTTCTCACATGGTTCTTGGATGTGTTTCTCCCATGGTTGGATATAAGTGCTGATCCTTTCCGATATAGTTCTTGGATGTGTTCCTCCCATGGTCGGATGTGAGTGCTGGGCCTTTCCGATATGGTTCTTGGATGCGTTCCTCCCATGATCGGATGTGAGTGTTGGGCCTTTATGACATGGTTGTTGGATGTGTTTCTCCCATGGTCAGATGTGAGTGTTGGGCATGTCTTTCTAAGATGGTTGTTGGATGTGTTCCTCCCATGGTCAGATGTAAGTGCTAGGCGGGTCGTTCTAACTAAGGGTTAGATATAAGTGCTGAAGAAGACCTACATGGAGGCTAGGCCTACAATCAGAATGAAAAAGGGTTGGATCTGTAGAACTTCCTATCACAACAAGAATCGAGAGATAGCACCACTGATGATGACCCAGTGATTATCCAGATCGAGTGATGATCCAGATCCTATGATGATGATCCAGTGATGATGATCCAATGCTGATCTAGATCTAGTAATGAAGATGACTTGAAGATGAAGATGAATTGAAATTTTATGATGATCTAGATGATACAGAGAAGAAGACTCATGCTGATAAATTGTGTTGAAAGAATACCTTCCTAGTTAAGAGGGAGTGTTGATGTATTTGTAACTTCGGAATGTATTCACTTGTATATTTTATGTATTGTACCCCGATGTTTATTCTGGGAAGTATCTGTAATTTAATTGAGTCATGCCATGCCCCGATGTTCCTATCAGGAGATCCAATAATGTAAACAAGTCATGTAAAATCATACAGGGTAACCTTTCCTATTGATCAAGGGTTAAAGTCTTTGCAGTTGTGGGGCCCTAGGGTTATTAGAATATCCTAGAGATGTTGGCCCCATTGAGTTATTGTCAAGTTGAGAATTAGTATAAATAGAGTGTTAGTCTCTCTATTTATCACACATTCACTCACACTCAGTTGTAGCACATAACTAAGAGAGAAGAAGTAGTTGGGGAAAGAGAGAGAGAGACTACTGTTGTCAAGAGATCATCTTACTGTTTTGGGGTTTTACGCATGGTTTTTTCCTTTATGGTTTCCTCAAAGAAAATTTTTGTGTCTACTATATCTTGTGTTTAATGTAGTGATTGCTATTCTCTTAGTTAAAGATTCTAAGACAATCCTAGCTTGAATGATAAAAATCTAACAATTAGTACTCATTAAATTTTTATTTTAATTGTGAGATGCATTTTGTGCGTCACATTTAGGAATTCTCTTTGTCATTATGTTAAAATATGGATTTCACAACAAAAATATAAGAAGTAAGGACATTCAAGATCATTATACTACTGAAAAATTTTCCTTTAGTTTTGGAAAGAATTCTCCGCATCCCAAACCGGTCCAAAAATTATCACCACTATTTATAAACCAAAGCCACCTTTCCACTCCATAGGTTGTACTTAGGGAAATCGCTATCAGAATTCATTTTAACTATTCCTTCATGCCCAAAATGGAAAGGAATAATGCCGCCTTCATCTAGTTGATTATGTGTCTAAATGGTATATGTTTCCCTAGTCTATTTATTATTTTTTATTGTTTTCCTTTGATATGTTGGGTTAGATTCCATTTTGATACATCCTATGATCTCTCATACCCGATGTCAAGGTTATTCCCTAGTCTAAATTTCATATTTAATTCATAAAAACAATTGTAAAATATTGAATTTTACTTCATTATTAATGCAATTACATAAATTTAATTTGTTTAAAAATTAAACACATTACATAATTTATATTTTATTGTAAATTAATTTAGAATAACCAATAATCAAAATATTATTGTCTTTATGTTCTATTAAACAAGATCCACGAGGTGGCAATGTCTGTGACATTGCCAATAGTTGTTGTTTTAAGATTGGAAGTTGTAGAAAACAAATTAGTACAAATGCATAGATAATTTTAAGGAAAAAAAATGCAAATAATTGTTAAATCTTTTTTTACTTGATAAATGAGGAATGCATCATAGCTATAAGGTATTTGACACCTATTTGTGCCATATATGGCAGCATCATTGAACACCCATATCCCTTTCTATTTTTCCTATATTTGCTAGGGTAATCAGTTGAGTTAAAAAATAAAAATCAATGAATAAGTATTTCATATGGTAAGCGTATGACCCCTCAATTTCATTAACACACACTACAAAATAATAATTGATTAATTATGTTCGAAAAAAAATAAATTGAAGTTGCAACTCTCTACTTAGTTATTCTCCAACTTACATGAATGTAATTTATTCTATGGTTTGAACAATGTTGGATTTGAAATGCCAAGACAAATGCTCAACAAAGAGAAAGTCCATTGTCTGCATATAATGCTAATGCCAACCAAGTTTCCTACCATGCTATAATGAAATGTTTCAACTCAATGCAGCTTCATTAAGAACTAAACTACCATTCAACTAATGTTATCATTAAAAGCACTATCTATTGTAGCATACTAGTTGGGATACCTCACACACATATTCAAAAGCACTATAACTTTAATGCAAACCAAATATATGATTCTTTGTTATCATAATTATTTATTCTTTTTAAATTTACTAGAATGGCTCTTGTCACACCATATGTATATGTAAAGCAATTAATTAATAATAACAAAATCTACATAATAGCATGTCTTTTCTTAATCAAATAGCATGTTTTTTTGAGTTGTGTGACATTGAGGACAGAAATGAGAAGACAATATTGAAAAAAAATACCACCATATTCAAATAAACATTGTAAAATATACACTACCATACCTAGCAAGCAAGATGCTTCTCAAATAGCCCAATTACTTGCGGAAACATCACACTACCATAACCTACTAGCGATATTTCTCGAATCAACCAACTATTTGTTGAATTATTTTTATAGTTAATGGAACTAACTTTATGGTTAGTGTCTTGATTTATAGTGTTATTGTATTACATCATAGTAGTGTTTGTATTTTTTCATTAATTAGCAAGAAATTAAACTAAAAGCTCTAGAAAATGTAAATTGTAGAAACAACTTTTACTTCATCTAAACATACATGAACGCAAAGATTTTACCACTTCTTCTAATATAGCGTACACAATAACTTTAACCCATAAACAATAATTGGTAGTCAAATTTTTTTTATTGCTATTATAACATTAACCATACATAAGATGAAAAGGTTCATAATGAAAACTATACCCTTTAAAAACTTTACTAATGTAAACCCATACATTTGAACTCATAATAAATAATAAACTTTGACTTAGTTAAATTGAAACAAACTCCTAATATGTTCACATGCCCAAATCCATATGTTCCTAGATTATGGGAGTTAATAAAAAATGTTATAAAAAGAAAAAGATTATGAGTAGATAATATAAAATGTTATAAAGAAAATATAATTTGGCATTTTATAGGATTTTATTTCTGTTAAATCTAACATTTATATATTCTATTAATGTTACGATGGCGGATCTAAAGTTCACCTAAAAATCATATACTCCGTGTGTGATTTGCACAATACCTGATGTTGTATTGTTCCCACTTCCCATATTTTGCGTTGACAATATAACAAATAATTATGTTGGATACAACGCCCATCGCTCGTGACAGATTCTGGATATATTGGTTCTCGTTTGCAAAGGTTCAATCAATTCAACACTTTTGGGATCCCAACGCTCTCGAGTAATGAGTTTCCAATGGATTCTAGCTGTAATTCTTTTGATTTAAAAGTTTATTATTTTTTGGTAATTGCTTATACTTATACCTACATATATTTTTGAATAAGAATCTCATGGAGCATGTTGATTATTATCCAGGGAATAATGATTATTGTTGTAGGCTCATCGCTGGTTGTTTGATCTCAACACCTTGAGATCAAACGACCAGCAATGAACTTGCGACAACAATAATTGCTCTGCTGCAGGATAATTAATTTATGTCGTTGTAGAATGCATCATAATAATAAAACATAAATTTTATATTTCTTAAATATATAAAAAAATATCATTAAAAATTATAATTATTAATTCGATAATATATATAAATTTAATATATATCATAAATGAAAAAATCAAATAGCATTATAAATATATTTGACTAAGAAATCTATTCAAATCAAATACCTATGCATTATCATAACATATCTTGCTTCTGCACGATCAATGAGGAGGAGGTCTCCCAACTCACCATTAAATCCTAGAAGCTAAACATTGTCAAAATATCTCTCAAGATCAAATAACAAGACAATTGTACTCAGATCTACCAAATTTTGCATCAAAGTTAAAAAAGAAGAGACGCTACTACAATATCGGGTTGTTTAAGGACATATTTTAAAGACAAAATTAACATATCGGTCTCAATAAATCAGAATTAGTCAGCTTCACTCGGTCAGTAGCCACATAGGTATTCTCTATCCCCTTTATCTAAGATATTTTGTGTGAATGGTTTCAGATAGATCCCAAAAAAACCAAGGTTTTTAATGACTATTTTCCATTTCTCAAGGTGGTAATGATGTATTGCATTAGTGGACCTCGGAATCTACACAAAGATGAGTAGGAATTCGAAGGGGAAGGGCAGTGAATAAACCAAATGAGGCAATATCTCTATGTCTCTCTTTTCTGTTTATGTCCATTTTATTTATGTAATTATGAGACTACTACTTTTCTATTAGAACAAGGTTACAAATTATGAAGGGTTCCTTTTTATTTCGGTAGGGAATACCTTCCCATACTCAGATAATATTGTTTAGAATAGATATCCCTTGAATTAATTTGTTTTGTTCATGGAGAACAATCTTGGGAAGAATGTATTTTCCCACTTTCCTCTCTGACTACTACTCTAACTGTTGCAATGGAAAGAGTGAATAATGAATTGTTCTCAAAAACACTATTTTTTTCTATTTCCCAGAGCCATGAGCTCTAGATATTTCTGGATAGCACGACCGAGCCGGTTGTATCTTTCTTTAGGGCATAGCTTAACAATGAGTTTTATTCTTTCCTGGACGCATATGCTTGTGTGATTTCAACATCATATTCATTTATGTAGTTAGTCTAGTTATGATGGCTCAAATTTACTAGGTTTAGTATTACCATATTATAGTTGTAATCACAAGCTGGTGATATCCAGTTTTGAATTCATTTTTAGATAGATGGAAAAGCTAGGAGATACTGGGATTTAAATGCCTCCTTTCATACTATCCCCTTTAATCCCTTCTATAGGATACTGTCCTATTGAGGTATCCCCTTTGTGCCTCAATAACAATAGGATACTGTCCTATTGAGGTATCCCCTTTGTGCCTCAATAACAATGGCGTGCACATATAGCCTATATATAAGTGAATAGGTCGGCCCTCACTCCACCATGATAAAGAGTTAATGTTTGACATCCGGTGCATAATTATCGACTCTATAGACAAAATTTCCTAATCATTCAAAGACTGTGAAGCCTTTTATATTGAAGAGGATAGATTTCTTCCAAACGGTGAACGAGGCAAGAGAATGCTCATCTGAACAAGAGTTACTATCATCATCAATAGGAACTTGGGATGAGGAGGAGGATGTGCCACCATGGAGCTAACCATGCATCCCTTTACTTAGTTCTAATTCCTACCTAGATAACCCTCGCACAGAACAATTCTTTCTTAGCGAACACCTGTTGCACAAAAGGGAAAAACTAGAAACTTTTTTATGGAATATTGAGAGTCAAGATTACTCCCTCATCCATTTGTATATCGCAAGTATCTTTCATATTAAAAGAATTTATTCAATCATTTTTTGGTACTCGTCACCACAAAAGCATGGAATTCCCATGCCATTCTCATTCTATAATGTGTCTAGAAGCATGTCAACTTTCCTAGGGTTTGAAATAAATAAATTTACTAAGATTAAGGGCAGGAGTGAGTTGTGGGTTTTGATGGTGAGATGTTTAGGTGAAGAATAATATTTTAGTTAAAAGAAAAAACTGAAAAAAAATGCGAAACTTTACTCATTTTTCCCAAATAGTTGGTTTCCTGACTGATATTGAACGAACAATTTATCCTGTAGCAAAAGATTTTTTAGTTTAATAAAAATAATAGTTTTTTCCTATATACATTTTAATGGAATTTACATTCTACATAGGGCCGATGTGGTTTTATTTCTATCTTTCGATGGAGTTTGTAGTTCATCGTTAGATTGTATTGCATTGCAGGAAGCTGAGACCCAAATTAACGTTTTCCACTTCCTGCCTCATGTTCGCACTGGGATTATTAGGGTGGGAATTTTTGATATGCAATATTTCTCATTGCAGTTGGAGATCTGTTGTATTGAAGGTTAACAATTAAATCTTGGTGTATATATATTATATGCCTATAAATTGATTAAAATGTCTATTATGCTAGTCTGAAACTCACCACTCCTACTTCTTCCTGTGCACTGAGTAATACACAGCCTGCCATGACTTTTATAATGGCGCTTGTGTTTAGGTAACTGCATCGTTTCCTTCTATTTATTTATTGTTGTTTAGAAGTATTTCTAATAAATTTCTTCAAATGATTTCATAAATCCTAAGAAACCTATTTTAAATAAAAGTATTCTATTCGAATTGCCAATATATTTTTATGTTTTAGAATGAAAAGACTAAGTACGAAACAAGTACATACCCAAGCAAAGATAATGGGAACGCTTCTATCAATTTGACAAACAATGTTGATGACATTGTACACAGGTCCTATTTTTCGCATTTTTTGGTCTCCACATCCACACCACCATCATCATGAGAAATATGCAAAATATGCCTCAATTGTCCCTGATAAAGACTGGATTAATTTGTTGAGATTAATTAATTAGTTTCAAGAAAAATGGGTTACATGCAACCTGTTGAAATGTTTGTGGGTATAATTATTTCTACAGTGTTGTTTGTTAATCATTAGTTTGTATTGAGTGAGATTTAATACATAGGTGCTATGCACAAATCTATTCTATTTCTGGAAGCTCGACGCTCAGGAAAACTGTTCAGTAGTAAACGAATATCCTGGAGAGTAGATTTTTCTCTAATAGACGGGAAATTCCAAAATGTAATATAATTACTCCTTTTGGTATTGCTATGATTTTTTTCTGAATGTTCTAAAAGGCTACAATCACATAACAATGTAGATGTTTCTTCTCTTTCGTAGTATGTCTGTCGTCTATCCCCTTTGTTTATTTCGACAAACTGATAATTACATATCGATAACGACAGTACATTTGAAATATATATATTTTTGTGCAGACATTTATTTCATCCATGCATGTTTCTTTTTGTAGAATGTACACGTATCCTATTCAATTTCAGTTTCAGTTGAGCTTATTGTATCTACATTTATTTCAAGATCGTGTATAAAGGATCCAGTTTTCCTAACTCGAGATCAAGAATTTAATTTAGTTACTATCATTACCATCTTTTGGGTTTTAGCGTTAGCAAACAAAGACATTGTCTCAAGTTAGGCATAAAATCCATTAAATGTTACGAATGTGTAAAATGTTGGTAGCGATAATCTTTGATGGTAATATTTATTTGTCTTGGTTGGATGGTAAATCCGCATGGTTCCCTTTCATTTACCAAGTTTTCTAGATCAGTTTTGTTCCTTGAATGTTATAAGTTGATCAATCAACATTCTCTACACACTGCTTGATTTTACTTTGTTTTTGTTCAGGTGGATTTAGTTGGCGATTACTATGACGTTGGGGATAATATTAAGTATGGACTTCCCATGGTCCTCACCGTTACCTTGTTGGCATGGGAAGCCGTTCAATATGAAGATGAAGTTGCTGCAGCTGGAGAATTGGATAACATTTTGGATGCCATTAGGTGGGGTAACGATTATTTGATCAAAGCAAGTACCACTGAAAAAGAGTTGTGGGTTTAGGTAAATTTCCACTTAAGACTGCATCAGATTGTCACTTAAGACTGCATCTATATTTTTTCTTACGATTTTGATTTTGGATGAAACACAGATGGGAAAAATTAAGTAAATATAGTTTTTTATTTTAGTTAGAAAATACTATAATTAGAGCATAAGTTTGATTCCTTTGTTTAGGTGGGAGATCCAACTGCAGACCATAACTGTTGGTAGAACCTAGAGAAAATGAACACTGCAAGGACTCTGTACAAGATAGATAAATCCAATCCAAGGATAGAAGTTGTCATAGAGACAGCTGCAACATTGGTTGCTTCATGCATTGTCTTTGTAGACATTGAAAATCATTATTTTGTTCGTCGACTAAAAATGTCTATATTGGTATAATCTTCCAAAATTTTATCATACATGTTAAAAACACGGGATATTTTTTATGACCAATGCTTTTACGGCTTCTAACTTAACTTAGTTAAATTTTTGTTAGAGTCAAAATTGAAGGTTTATTTAATGTCCATACAGATTCAATTTCCCTGTTGAACTTTTTTATGACAGTCATGTAACTGGATAAGCAATTTATTGCAACTCTTTCATTTTGTTGACCATGATCATGGAACATATTCTTGAGAATTACCTTTCTATTGTTCTTTCTCAGGATTTATTGTATATTTTTCCATCCTTATAAATGCGTTCCATTTTTTTCAAATAATATACACATTACTAACATCGCAATATTTAAAGTACATAATGACTATCTTCTTGATGTCTTGTTATTATTATTATTATTATCTGAGCAACATGCAGGACGAGCTTGCATGGGCAGTGTCATGTATATATAAAGCAAGTGGATAGTCAAATTATACCGAGTACATAGTCCAACAGAAATTTTGTACTTCCAGTGTATACATTGGTAATTATCTCATTCCTTCCACGGGAAGGCTTTTCTGTTCTCCTGGTGGTTACCATCTTCATGCACAGTTGAAAATGGATTCATCTTCATCGTTCTGTGTAGCTATAGTAATTAGTTTAAACATGGACAGTGATTTTTATATGTCGATTTATTTATTTATCATATTTATTGGTGAATGTTACTATTCTATGATTATAGTTTATAACAGGTTAGAGATAATAGAACTATTTTCTTCATTTTATTCTACCAATATAGCGATTTTTTTTTTACCAAAGTAATTTTTCATGGTCATCATGGAAACTTATGATAATTTGCTATATGGGTGTAGGGAGGATGCAAGGTTGCAGGAGAATACTTCAATGAAATCAGGAAATTGTCTTTGAGAATGATGGTAGCAATATATGATAGCTTGGGCCTGCACTCAAATTACATACAATCGGTCTTCAAAGACGATATTCAAATCGATGTGCTAAACTTGTATCAAATTATACTAGCTATGCCACTAAAGACAAGCCTTGATGACCCAAATACAATAGTCCATTATAGGTGTTATGTTATGGGAATCAACACGCCTTCCCTTCTAGGGGAACCAACCACTCATGAATCTGAGGTAATTATGAAGATGGCTAAAATAATTTAGACCATTCAAAATACAGATATACCATTCAAAATAGTAATATACCACAAGGGAGATCAAAATTTATCGTGTTAAGAATTAAGTTACTCATAGTTTAAGATGGATTCATTATGGTCTTTTTTGAATTTTTATTATTTTATAACTTATTAGCGCCTTACAGAATTGATAATCATTATTCCAAGCACTATTGTTGATACCTTTCTATTTTTTGAACTTTTAAACTTTAGAAAATATCACATGTATAAGTTGATTTTTTTTATTTTTTTTTATTACTAAAAACCTAAAATACTCACTGTATTTGACCTCCTTTCTCCAAGGGTACCTCGTTTGTTCCTCTCTTGTAACACCCCGGTTTTGACCCCGTTTGCGTGATGTGTATAATGTAATTAATCGTGGCGAGGAGCTAAAGGTAAAAGCCCCACCATCGATTTGGTTGTGTATGTTTCGGCAATAGGGATAGTTGCCGATTGTATATCGTGCTATCCGACACATTGTAATGTGGCATCATGTAAATACGCACATCAAATAAAACTAACACCACAATCAGGTACGGCAGTGCAACCTTGAATGAAAAAGGCATGGTTCCTAAGGATAAGGGGTGGGGGATGTAAAACCTTGGTCTATGGGGGGAAAAACCCATGTGTTGCCACCTTGTTTGATTTTCCACCTTTTCTTGTTTCACCAACCTCTTCAATGGCTTGGTTTTGTTTGTTGGGGGCAGTTATGGCTGGTGGTTGAGGCAGTTATTGCCTTTGGGAGGTGGGTGGCAGGACTGTCAGTCCCTTGCCCACATGCCCACTCCACCCACGACTGCATCCACTCCCTCCACTGCTAGGCATTCTCGCCCATGGTCTTCCCATCTTCCTCACGCAGAGGTCTGTTGGTCCTCCTGATTTCCTGTGCATCCGTGTGCTTAGGAATTGGTTTGCATCTTCCTCACGTAGAGGTCGGCTCTGTTTCTTCACACACTCTCCACCACGCGGGATCTTGGCAGTTTGTTCGTTCTTCGCGTTTTGTTGTTCATCCGCGTGCAGGGACCGTGTCTGTTGTCCATCTCCACGCACAGGTTGAGAGCTGTGATTTGTGGTTGCTGTTACATTTTGGGACCTCATTGTCCAGAACGAGTTGTTATGTTTCCCCACGCTGCTGGTAATGTATGCTGATACATTCTTGGGATTGTGTTTTTCTCCCATGTTGTGAGCTGTGCTCACTGGTTACATTTCGGGGTTGTTGATTGTCCACATCTGTCAACTTCTTCCTCTGTTTTGGGACTGTGCATAGCTGCCATTGTTTTATTGTGAAGTTGGGTTGCTGTTGAGTTGTTTTAGCCACGATAAGGCCAATAACAACTCTGTGTTTCCTTGTGGGCTTGAGTTGTGCTCATCGTTTGTTTGGGATTATCCTCAGTTGTCCTGCCTTCTTCACAGAGCTGTGAAGGGATTGCTTTGCTGCGGTATGCAGTGGTTGTTCTTCGGACTATGTTGGCTTGGCTGGTTTGTTGATGTCCTGATAAACCCAGCTGTGTTGGCTTGTTGATTGTGTCCCTTAGCTATGTGTAAGCCTACATTGCCCCTTATTCCTTGAGGAATCATGCCCAGCTCGGGGGTGGTAGCGTTGCTGAGAGAGTGATGAGCATTCTAGACTATGGTTGGGTGGAACGTTCCAGCAATGTAGCTGGCTGCGGGGCGAGTTTTTCATCAAAAGATAAGTGCTGCTGTTATCCCATCTCTGCCATTATATTGATGTCAACTCAATAATGATGAACATGTTAGATGTTGGAAATGTATATGAGTTTGTTTCTGCTGAATGTTGATTCATTCTGCATCTGTGTATGCATTGTTTAAGCTTGCAATTTCAGCATTAACGTCTATCCATGTTCAGGGGGTTGTTTTCCTGGTGGTTGTATTGGTGTTGGTCGCATCCTCTTCACCGGTCAGAGGGATGGGGATGTGACATCTCTTTTATGGACAAATGACTTAGTCTCAGTGGTAAGACTCATAGTTCATGATTGTTGGGTGAGTTTTTTTGCACCAAATTTTAACTCCATGAGAACTATAGATGAATGAATGGAATGCATTGACTATTTCAAGATTATTGTGCTTATTGCTTAAAAAATATTTAAAAATACAAATATTCTTATTGTATATGAAGTTGAAGGGTGCTAGATCGATGGTAGAAAAGTTGCATTATATAAAGCAAAAGGTTGGTGGTTTGATTCCACCATGCCCTATCATAAATATTTGCATTCTATCACTGCTAAACTGAGGGGGTATTAAGACAATAATGTTTGTAAATGGTCTCAAATTAAGACAAAAACAAAATTGGGTATTGTGCACTTCTATGAGATAATGTGTTGTTATTGTGTGTAATAATAAGGAAGGGAACCTGCCCGGATGCGGGTGTCAATAGCAAGGACAACTATTTGGCTGACTCTAGTGACACACGTCCTTCTCTTCAACCGTCAACTCATGTTTCCAGCAATGACCCTTCGTTCCTGGAAACGTATAACTATGCCAACGAATCTTCTCCGACGAACCCTGACGACACTGGGCATGACCTTTGGCTTCCTGGTTTGGCTCGTGCTAAGATGTGCTCTCACCACCGAGCCCACATCCAACGTCAACCTGTGCAGGATCCTCTGAGTGTTGAAGATAATTCTCGAGTCATGTCGGAGCATGCAAATGGAGCTGGAAGCGGTACAGCATCTGCGGCTCATTCAAGTCCCGTCTGCACAGTTTAATGGTGATTGATAGGCATTTTACTCAATCGCTCTACTCTCACTATGAAATGGATGATGGTTGCATTAGTCACGAGTTCAGGGTGGTATACCACAGATTCACTGATGTTGTTGCTGATACTGTTGGTATAGATTATTCCATAGCCCCCGAAGGTGTTTTCGTCCCATTGCATATCGGTCTTAGGCTCAATTTGGCGGCCATGTCTCACCAGTGAGGTACCCCCAGGTGAGCCAACTTAGGGAGAGCTAAACCCTAGAGAGGCAGCAGTGTTCCCATCACTGAAGATTATGAACCACACATTTCAACGCAAGTTCATGTTCTGGTAGAAGCTTGGGAGAACAAGGTTCTGAACCGAAAGATTTCGACAGGTGAGGAAGGAGGCAATATAAATCATTAATAGATGTTAAAAAACATGCTCTATAATTTAGCTGAAGATATGCTCAGTAACTGAGCTCGGGCCAGGATGGTAGTTCACACTATGAAAACGAAATTGTTGATATCGATGCACAAATGATAGACCTAGATAAAACCATATCTTGGAAATGTATAGCTAGAATTTCAAACTTAAATGTCCACAACTCAAGGGGAGGAACACAGGTTGGGGGTGCTAGTGGAAGCGAATCGGGTGGGCATACCATTACCTGTCTTGGGGGAAGCGGCAGTGCCACTGGTGGCTCTTCCAAAACTCCTTGGGATAAACCGTTCTAGGTTCCTTCTTGAGTGGAACCCCTCTCCAAATGACAGAAGTACTCTCCTTATTCGCAGACAGAGCATCTGCCACTGCTAAATCTTACACCAATAGTGGCCACAACCTCCCCCACTACATCATAGGAGGAATGAGGGGTGTGCCCCATCACTAAAGAATAACCCTCAACTTAATGATTGCTCTGAATAGGTTTCCTTTTGGCTTCGCCTCATGCATGATTTTAGATATTGTCTATGGTTTTTCTTTAAAAAATTTTTACTATATGTATTTTTTAGTTTTAGAGGGGCTCTGCTAGTTCCATGCAACCTAGTATCTTTGCTTATTTGTCATGAACAGTATCTACAGTCTTAAACAGTATCAGTATGCATATGAATAGATAGGCATCATATTTTTTGAGAGGCTCTGAAGGAAGTCTAGTCTCCTTCAACCTCTGTCAGTCATGAGTTCCTTTTGATGTAATTTTTGCCCCTGTAATATAATTTTCTGTGTAGTTTACAAAAAAAATAAAAAATAAGGAGGGGAACCTCTGATTTATACTATTTTCCTACTAAGAATTTAACTAGGGCCGCCTTCACTTGAGGGATAAATAAAATTCTATACTATATAATTTTATTTTATTTCTATCTTTTCACCCCAAGGTTTACATTTTTCTTTCTAGGGATTGTATGAGTGATTATAACATGTCCAACTCCTGAAGGAGGATAATAAGAATAGATTCTGAAGTTGCACAAACTCCAACACTCCCTCTAAACAAGGAAGGTATTCTTCGGTCTTGATCAACATCATGGTCATCTGGGTCTGATATGTACATCTATAGTATCTCCATCATCTCTAAACATATTGAAGCATGTCTTTATGAATTTGTTCTATCCGAATGTCTCAGAGAAAATATTCGGCTAACTATCTTTCTTTGTCGCCGATGGAATAATTCCATACTTGGATAAATGTCTTCGATGAGAACATGTGCATGAACATCTATTGCATATTCATATCCTCTACCGATGGGGTACTCCCATACCTGGATGCGAACTTGATCGAATAGAGGTACTCGTGAAATCACACAACCATCTACTACCTGTCTAACTCATCTACGAATGGGATTTCTCCCATACATGTCTGATAATGTGGACGAGAAGAGGAGCATGTGTGAACCCAACCATATACTACCTGTTTGTCTCATCTTTCGATGGGATTTCTACCATACCTAGATGAGAACCTGGATGAGTAGAGGTATGTGGGAAAGGGTATCGTAAGTGTCTCTCGGCAATCTCTCCCTCTTAATGAGGGATACATTCTCTTCTACTCCAAGTCGGTCATGAAAGGATTCAAATTTCACCCTGGGAAGAGGCTTGGTGAGAACATCTTTAGTCTGGTCATCTGTTGGAATATACTGTAGCTTGACCGCACCTTTATGAACCATATCATGTATGAAGTGACACTGAATATCTATGTGCTTTGACTTGTCATGAAATATATGATTCACTGACTTCTGCACACAACTTTTGTTATCACAAGGAATCATGGTTGGATCTAGAATATGCCCAAACAATCCTATAAGAATTTTATGAAGTGAAACTACTTCTTGGGATGTTGAACTAGCATCCATATAATCGGTCTTTGCAGTATTAAGAGATACTAAGTTCTTCTTCCTACTGCACCAAGAAATAATTGTAGATACCTAACTGAAACAACATCTTGAAGTACTATTCCTATCTATAGAGCATCCGACCCAATTTGAGTCTATAAACCCTTGCAAGTTCAAGTCACATTGTCATATCGTAGACCATATCCCACAGTGCCATGTAAGTATCTGAGAACATGTTTTGTATCAATCTAGTGAATCTTCCTCATTTCACACATGAACTGACTGAGAGCATTCACAGAAAAACAAATATCTGATATCGTGTTTGTAATATACATCAAGGATTGAATCAACTGGGGATACATAGTGGGATCAATAAAATTTTAATCTGAAGCAGAATCCTTCGGCTTCTTCAAGTTTGCATCCATCAGAGTAGCTAGGGACTTGTAGTCCAACATTTAGAATCTCTTCAGTATATCTATGTTGTATTTTCCTTGTCCTATGAAAATCTATTTTTTCCTCTTTGATACTTCTAATCCCAAGAGGTAGTGCATCAATATAGGATCCCTGATTTCGAACTTAGAGGCAAGTTTCTTTTTACACCATAAGATAAGTTTCTCATTTCCAGTAAGAAATATGTCATCAACATATAATACAAAAATTAGTGGCTCATCATTCACAACCATGTAGTAAATGTGGGGCTCTACATCACTCTTGGTGAATCCCAAACTCACCAAGAATCTATCTATCCATCCATACCATAGCACGAGGTGATTTCTTAAGTCCATATAACTCCTTTCTCATCTTGCATACGTGAGAATCCTTTCCATGGGAAACAAACCTATATGGTTGTTCAATATATACTTCTTCCTCAATAATACCATTGAGAAAGGAAGTTTTGACATCCATCTGATGCAACTTCCATCCCATAGCTAAGGAAATAGAAATGATTGATCTAATGGAAGTGTGTTGAGCCATAAGAGCAAATGTCTCATCATTATCAACTCCCTCTTTCTTAGAGAACCCTCTAAAAGAAAATATGGCCTTGTAATTTTCAATACTCCCATCTATTAATGTTTGATTTTGTATAGCCATCTCGAAGTTACAAATGACTTCCCCTTGGGTCTCGGCAGAATATCCCACACATCATTTTTCATGATGGATTGATATTCTTCTATCATGGAATCCTTCCAAACTTAGTGTATCGATGCTTCTTCATAAGTGGTGGGTTTTGAGTCAATAATGTGACTCATCAATTCTACATAACTGGAGAACCTATGAGGTCTTTTTATTTCTTGTAAAGAGTTCTGTGGGGATCCATGCCCCTCGGCATCCTTTAAGTTCTGTTACGTCCATCTAGGTCTTCTCTATCTTACTACCATATCTTCAAGAATATCAACTGTCGTGACTGGATCAATTTGATGGATGGGTTCATATTTCTTTGCTAATTCATTCTGAACATCAGAGGAATATGATCTCCTCTCCATTTCTTCATTATCTAGCTCCACGTCTAATCCTATGCCTTTCTTGATATCCATTTCCTCTTCAAAGGTCACATCCCTGCTAGTTTCAATATGTTTAGATCCTATGATATAGATTCTGTAGGCCTTTGAAGATTCACTGTATCCCATGAAAATTAGGCTTCTTTCTTGAAGGTTCTAACTTTATCCTTTTCACCTTGGGAACTTGTATGTAGACTCGACAACCAAAGATTCATAGGTGACCCACTTCTGCTTTTACTCCTATAAAGGTTGCTTCATGAGTCATGTTCTTCACTATCTTATGTGGGCATCTATTCTATACATATACAGTTCTTCTCGATGCTTCTTCCCATAAGAACATGGGTATAATCTGATCCTGAATGATAGCTTTGGCTTCTTCCATGATTATTCTTTTCATTCTTTTGAGCAACCCCATTTTTTGGGGGATTGTAGGGAACCGTAACCTCCCTCTTAATTCCTACTTCTTTGCAGAAATCATTGAATTCTGTAGAGGTATGTTCTCCCCCATTATCTGATCTTAGGATCTTTATTGTATTCCATGAAAAATTATCAACTTGTGCTTTGAACTCATTGAATTTACTGAGTACTTCCTCGTATTCCTTGGTCTAAATAAATTAGATCCAATTCTTCTGTGAGTATTCATCAATGAAGGCCACATAGTAATGATATCCTGCCAATGAGGAAACTATCATTGGGACACACAAGTTAGAATGCACTAGATCCAACATTTATTTGGATCTTCTCTCACTATCTCGAAAGGATTTCTTGGCTTTATTTCCAAGTGAACATCCTCTACATGTACAATCATGGTATACATTAGCATGGGTATACCTGTAACTGTGTTCTTCACTATTGGGAGAGCTCCATAATTTAGATGAGTTGGTCTTTTGTGTCATATCTCACCCATACTTGTAGATTCATGGACTAGAGCCTATAATGGTGGAGTGATTATTTGATACAATCTCTTCTCTCTCATACCAATTACTTTGGATGTATCCATGCTTGAGTTCTTCTTCCAAGCAAGTACTTTTCCATCTGAAAATGCTACTTTATATCCTTTCATACCAGGTACATAGAGAACATCACTTAAGTGTAGAGTGTCATTAGAATCTAGATAAAGGGAGGTATCCCCAAATCCCTTCACAATGTAGTTGGCATCATTTCCATGTACAAATTGAAGATGAAAATCCTTCTTAACTACTTCTCAGATATTTTATTTATATCCTATCATGTGTTTAGATGCACCACTATTTATGAGCCAAGTATCACTAGCGATGGGAACAATACTCGATAGGGATGTTAGGAAGAAGAACTATGTACGATATTCATTATTCGGTTTCTTTTGATGATGATCTTATTATACATCAATAGTTGAATATTAATGCTTCCTTTTGTGTGAAATTTGACAGCTACTAGCATAATGATCGAATCTCTTGCACCTGTAGCATTGGATCTGATATGGATCCTTCTTTTGTTTCTTATGATCTAGGGGATGACTTGATCTCTTGTCTTGATGTTTATGAATTTATGAATTCCTTCCTCTTCCCTTTCCTTTCTTGGCATGAGCTACGAATGCTTGATTTTCATGACATTGAGTACCATGAAGTCTTTGGCATGATGCAATTCTCATTTCTTCTTGAGTGCATTCTTCCCATCTCTTATCAAATTTGGGAAACTTGTTTTGACCACTTATAGTTTGGACGAAAGACTTTGAATATGGTTGGAGAACATTTACGGTGGTCATAAAAGATCCTTTTCTTCAATATTGTCTCCACTAGACTTTATCTTGTCCTGAAGCTTAGTGATCCTCATGAAATATGAGGCAATATTCTCAGACTTTGTCATATTCATGTTCGACAATCGATTCCTCAATGTGAGAGTTAGATTGATGCTACTGTGTTCAAATAGCTTATTTAGGGTTTTTAACATCCTCTTCATCGTCATCTTTTATGATATCTGAGGAACTAAGTGAACAGGGCTCAATCATGGTCTTAATGGACAAATTAAGTAAAGCAACTCACTTTATTTCACTAAAATATACTTATAAGGATGTTAACATTGCTGATATATTTATGAAAGAAATTTCGAGGTTACATAGTGTACCTAAGGTAATAATATCTGATAGAGATGTAAAGTTTATAGGAAAATTTTGGAAAGCCTTGTTTAAAGGACAAGGCACACAATTAAATTTAAGCACTACATATCATCCACAAATGGATGGAAAAAATGAGAGATTAAATAAAAATATTGAAGACATGCTGAGAATGTATGTAAAGGATATCCGTGTAAGTGGGAAGATTACTTATACTTAGTAGAATTTTCTTATAACAATCATTTCCGAGTTTCATCCAGAATGAGTCCATTTGATATTCTATACGGACGAAAATGTAACACTCCAATTCCTTGGATTAGTCCCATCGACATGTTAATGTTAGGTCCTGAGTTATTGAAATATATGGAACTAATAGTGAAACATGTCCAACAAAATTTGAAGGTTTCTCAAGACATGCAAAAGAGTTATGCTGATTTGAAAAGAGCTCCGCGAGAGTTATAGGTAGGTGAGCATGTCTACATAAATGTAAATTCCAAGAAAAGCTCCCTAAGACTCATAATACATTGAAAACTGGAACCAAGTTATTGTGAGCAATATAGAATCTCGGAAAAAATAGGAATGATAGCATATCAGTTAGCATTAGCACATATGGTTAAAGTACATGATGTTTTTAATGTTTTTATTTTGAAGAAATATGTTCATGATGCTACTCATATGATTGACTGGAATGTTATACAGGTGGAACCCAAAGGAGAATTTCATGTGGAACCAGAGCGTATTGTCGATAGGAGAGAACGTTTACTCTGGAACTGTACAATCAGACAAGTCAAGGTGCAATGGAAGCACCTTAGTCTAGAAGATTCCACTTGGGAACTAGAAAGTGATATGCAGTAGTCAAATTTGAACCTATTTCAAGATGAACAAACGGAAGAATAAAGACAGAAAAATAATAGCTCTGAGGATGGTGTTATCCTCTAAAAGGAGCTGTATGTAACACACAGAACAAACAAAAACTATTATTCTTTGAATATTTCATTTGTTTTTAATATTTTTACTAGAAATTCAAATAGATGTAATGAATTACCTTCATTTAATAAATTAAAAATATTGAGAGGAATCATAACTGAAGTAGCTCTTGAAAGAGTTTTTGCTAACCCATAAGGGAAAATGACAACTGGCAAAATATGCCTAGTGAGAACTCAAGTGATGGAGGAGGAATCCTCTCCAAAATTGTTTCAAGACTCCTTGTGGAGTGTTGAAGAGCAGGAGGCTAATAAATTACCAAGTCCTAGGAAAAATGCTATATAATAGTATGCCCATTTAGCAAGTAGGAGGCTAGATATGGATAGGGAAGTGATATATGTTAATACAAGAGATAACGCATTGATTAGATTTTTTCCTGATGGTTCAGTAAATAGACTCGATGGTTCTTGAGCAAGTGAGACTTGGATGCTCGAGGAGTTGGTTGGGAGGAACGACTGTTTCCATTATGTTTTTCCAATAGTGGTGCCAAGTTCGTTATTCTACTTCTTATCTCTTTAATTCTTGATAAACTAAAATTCAAGTTTTACATATGAATCGTAATTACATTTTTATAGTAAATGGTACTATGCATCTATTCCTATTATCTTCCATATTTTATGTTATGATTTAATGTAAACTAATCCCAATTAGCAGTAGTAGATATTGGTATTCGTATAATATAATGAATATTTGTTTGAGATTCCATACTCGAATCAGAGTTTTGTATAAGAATGGTTGTAATGTTAGTGTAACTAGGAAATATAAATGAAAAACTATCATAGATATGGTTCAATATTTTAATTCATGCATGGATATGTTCTATTAAAGTACTCTAAATATAATTTCTTCACTAACCATTTGATCCAGTAGGATATTGGTGGCCACCCACCTATTCCACTTGGACCCCCACCATTGTTTCTTTCAATTTTTCAATTTCCTTAATTGTAGCACAATTTACTATTTTTGGCAGTTTTGGGTCCCAAACTTTCGAAGTCGTTTTGAGGCCCTAAATGGCGTTTTTTTGGCATCAAATGATTGGGAGAAAATGAGTCCATTCTAGACTTGATATTTCCCATATATGGATGTATTCCTTGAATATATCTTTCTAATGATGTATCATGCACATCAAATGGAGGTAGTATGACAAAGTTACGACCCGAGGAAATCGATGTACCAAGTTACCCAACGGGGCCCACATTCTTGTGTTTCACCTCCTAGGGTTAGGTTTTTGGATGTGTAGGGTTTCCATTGTTTCTAAATAATATATAGGCCTTCGAGCCTCACTGTAACATAGATTTTAGAGGCATTTAGCCACCACATCTCTTCTTAGAGATAAGCTACCAGCATTCTAGCTAGTTTATTTCCATTCTGTATGTAAACAAGTTTTAGTGCTTTAATTAATGAAATGAAGTTTTAATTTTGCTGCATATTTATTTCTATGGTTATTTGTGTATTATGTTGCGTTCCTACATAAATTTGGATCACCATTTTCCTATAAATTGATGTTTCTTAGAGAGCTATTCTCTATCCAATTTTTTTAACTATATCAACTTAAAAAAAAAATTGAAACTAAAATCCTAGTATCAAAGATCCTATGGCTACGATGCTTTCTTATATTGTATATTGAATAACCTTATTACAGAAAAGAAAATCCCATTATATAAACAGTAAACAAAAAGAGTGTAAATTGTCGCTCATAACTCTTTAGGAGAATAGAGTCTAGGATAATAGAGTAAAACCAAAAATCATCTCATCTAACTCCCAAATCATCGAAACACGGATCTAGAATCACAATGATCACATTAATAAATATTATACAATAAAACTATAATATCCATATCTGATTACTGAGTCAATTAACTAAACAGTTATATGACAGAAGTTGGTTTGGCTACCCATTATGTCTGATTCAAGTTTAGACTCATTACAAATCTATTACAACAGCTCACGGATCTAGTTAATAACTACAAAATCAGATTCACCAAGATCAAAACAAATAAGTTTAAAATAATTATTAAATATAGACACACAGTCTCAAATCATGTGACACATGGCTCAGTCCAAAAGAGCTTACAACAAAACCAAATCATAGGATAACAAACAATCAAACTTCCATCAAATGAGATCAAATATGATAGACAATGCATGGTTGTAATCCCATTAATTATTCTATCCAGTGCTAAAAAATTCAACAACATTCTACATCCAATTGGATAGTTAAAATGATGCTCTAAAATATGGAGGATGGGAAGCCAGTTTTACAAACCTACATACCAATGAGGGATTGACAAAAAAATTTCCAACTTATCTTCACGTACTAGTGAAATTCCTACTTTGGATGGTCTACAAAACCGAGTGGAGAACCACTGTAAATTTTCATAATAGAAACAATACCATTGGATGCAGACGAATGCAGGGAGGGAGACCAAGCATGACCACACCATGAATACATGCACATCATAAAAAATAACTGAGAAAGGTTAGGATTCCTACTAATAATGATAGCTTTTGTACATTGTAAACAGAGTAGGGTCTTTATTTTCTCACCTTAGGTTTTGGAGTAACAGGTTGGAGAGGAGGCGACCTTGTCACCACTCTCACAAATCCACTCACAACCTATGTTGCACATGTTTCACAGTTACCATTATTTATATTTTAATGAAAGCAAATTGTAAACAACCAAGGATTCGTAACATGGTAAAAGAAGCGTCCTTACCTTACATGAGATGCATGAATGGTAAACTGGGATTTGTTGGGAGATTCCATAACTACCCACTTGTACATCCAAAATAAGAAAATTATATTTTCTTCAAGGATCGAAATTGCATAGACATTTAAAACCCTCAATTTTAATAGCTTACTGACATCAATTGCAGAAAGGGAAAGGGGTTGCCTCCTTGTGGGCGCTCTTATCCCTCGTTTGCGTGAAATGAAGGTAAAACCCCTAGTTTAGACTTTGCACATGCCTATAATAAAAAAATAAAAGTAAAATAAAAAATATGGAACTGAAGGAAATCATTTAAGAAAATCACGTTATGTGGTGATAGGATTGAAAATCTCAACAAGGGTTTTTTCCTCTCCTTCACCACTATTAACAACCAAAGTCGAGGCCCCTTTGTTAACATTTAACAATGATAAAAACCTTCAGTGTACCTTAGACACAAGCACATAAAACATTTATTTAACCAAATGTGTAATGGTTGAGTAAAATGTGCAATGTACCCATGAAGGACCGAGCTCCTTCTAGCAACCAGCGACACACCAAAACAAGAAAACAAAATGAATCTTTCAAACAAGTAAAAACCAAATTAAAGCCTTTCAAAAACCCTTGCAAGTGATGGTGACAGATGGAGGATTGAGATTTCTTTTTGGACACGCTTTATGACTCGACATTAAAATCTTGGTTGCGTTGTCAACTCGCATCTAGGGAATCGCTAATTTCCCATAGACAAGAATTAAACTATACACTTAAAACAAGGGATGATTTTAAAGAACCATACTTATTTAAAAGTGTATAAATGTTGGCGAATATTACCAATTTTTAAAACGCCAACTATAAAATGATAGGCAATATTTTTCAAAAAATATTTTAATTTCCAAGGATTTTATATCGTATATATAATAATTTTAATATTTTTAGGGTGAAAAAATTTAACCCCATCAAAATTGGGCGAAAAATGGATTAAAAAAATGCAAAATGCAAAATCTTTTTTAGGAGAAAAACATGGAAAAATAGCCGAGTGGGGCTAAAATTCGCCCCTAAAATTATCCTTGCTTAAAGCCTTGTAACCCCATTTATTGCACATACTATAAACTATGTTCAAACAACCTTGTATTTATGCCTAAGTCATGTTGGGATCATGACTATGGTGTTAGCACCATATTACTCAAACTTTCTTGACCATAATAAAAACCTTATAACCTTGAAACCAAAGCTTGGGTTAAGACCTTTATGCATCAACCCTTTATCATCAGGTTGGGTACCTTTGACACCATGTAGTGGTCGGTATTTTTTTAGATCTAGGTTTAATTGTTAGAACTAGGATTTAGATGCTAGGGCCAAGCCATAGAATTTGAGCCTATAATCCCTAGCATAAATCCTTATGAATGATGAAGCGTAAAAAGATTTAGAACATCACCTTAAGGTGTGTCTTTAAGGTCGTCGTCAATTGTATAGAAGCACCACTTGAAGTAGAAATATGTCCATTCTATATAAGAACCTTTATAAGTTACTTCACATACACATTCTTTCATCATGACATTTTATTTCATGCTCTCACTAAATTGCACGTATTTATGACAACATATTCAGTTAAAAGAAGAAAAGTTATTTTTTTTGGTGGGAGGTGGGGGGGATTTTTAGGTTTGTGACATAGGTTCTTACCTCATAAACAACAATTACCAAACCAATACGATAGGATACAAATGCCATCCAACGCATAGACCGGTAATATATCTCAACCAATGCTAAGATGTATAATAAATGTCAAGATTTGAAATCTAGCCATTAACAATTTCACTAATCAAATCACAATGACTTCTCCTTGAATAAGAATGAGCTTTAGTAATGGTATCTGCATGAAGTGGAATTAAAACATGGATTAGCTCAACAAGCTAGGTAAGTCACATTTCTCTATAACCTCTCATAAACATAGAAGTTCAAGTTATTATACTTACTAGTATCCTATATAAATTAATCATATTGCTCACCGAGAAGATTGAAATTGTGTGAGATGAAGGTTCAATTCTATCATAAGCATTATTGGATTGTTTTTATGCTAAAAAATAAAGTTTTAATATTTTAATGAACTTATTGTATTGAGAGTGGTGAAGTGCTTTACAATCTAGTATGGGGGAGATGTTGTAAAGCATAAGGTTTCCTAACAAGACATTTGCATTAGAAAATAATACAAATTATGTAGTATTGAAAAAGAATTATAATGAATTAAATTATATTGATTTCATCTTAAATGCAGTTCTTATTAAAAATAAATAAAAATACAAATTGTGTGGGCTTAAGGAACATTAAATTATATATATATATTATAAAGTTGGATCTATAAGCAACCATAGGGATCCAATTTGTTGATGTTTGTATTTCTTTTTTTAATTGCTTAAACTCAGGAAATTTGTTCCCTTTACTGCTTTATAAGTTTGAGTTTAAATTTTTTCTAGACTTTCTGAAATTTTTAATTATTCTTTACAATTTTTTTATTTTATGAGTCAACATTGATCTTTTTAATTACTTTTTTAATCTTATTTTTTCTAAGTTAAATTAGCGTTGCTTAAGATAGATCTATGTTGGTTAAAATAAATGGAGTTGTCTAAAAATTCTACCAGAATAACATTTTTTTTTGAAATCTTGAGTTTTACATTTTGAAAATTCATAATTTAACTCTATTTTAAGTGTAATTTTGTTGATATAAATGAATTGTACACCGGTCAACAATCATTAGGGCGTCTAAAATTGGAACCCTATTGGAAACCAAATCCTCGAATTTTTAAACTATACAAAATTGATTATAATTTTCTCTAAATTGTCTAATTTTAAAGAAATTGTGTTTTAAAAATAAATTAATGATTATTATAATAGGGAATGTATTATAATTAAAATAATAAATATAATTTAGTTACAGCATAAAAGAATAAATAAAAATATTTTTGATATTTAAAATATCTATATTATAAAATGATTATAGAGAGGATGAGCAACAAGCCTGTCAAGGTGTACACCAGTTAGGCAGACACAGTAGAAATAGAAATAGGCAGACGGACACATTCAAGCAGATAGCTCGTCTCTGACACATTCAAGCAGATAGTTCGTCTCTGCATAGCGGACATTGAAGTCGAAAATAGAACGATTCACAGATGCAATGTTCATGATAAACATGACTACAACGCAATTGTTTTGCAGCCTCACCAACGGAAAACATCTCATGACAAATTGCGCATACCAATCCCTCACTGTCACCATGGCCTTTACCGACGAGCTCTTCCGAAATAATAATGCTCTGGGAAGAGTCAGCTGCTGAGATGGAAGCAGCCAACGGGTAAGTCCCATGGAGAGCAAGATATCGATCTCTGAAGTGAGGGTGAAGATCAAACTGTTCAAGCCTCACATGTATGCTACGGGAATCCATCTCCACGAGCTGCACAATCCGTCGAGAATCTGAGAATCTGCCACTCCATACTATTTGCTGGCTCCACACATTTCCGTCGTGGCGGCTCCAATCCATTATTGTTCGCAGCAAAACAATATCATTATTTTCTGCCATTGCAATCTTGATGTCCTTCTCACCTTCATTGCTCACATGATGCGTTTCGCAAACTGCCATTCCTACTTCGTCCAGCTGTTGTATATTCACGTTATCCCAAAAAGTCTCGAATTCCCAGTGATCTCCGTTGGCTTGTCTCATACATCTGAAGACTACGCTCGAGATGAAGTGCTGCTCAACGCTCCCACTGTCCCGGCGCACTTCATGTGAGCCAACAACAATTTCACTTCCAGTTGCCTCTGTTGTTGTTACTGGTACCGTGGTAGAAGCGGCAGCTTCTAATAATTGCCATACGACACCGCTATTTATCTTGTCTTCTATGTATTTGTTAATCCTTTCAAATATTTCTATCGCAACATCTCTAATATCACTCGTTATCTCAGTATTGCTTCCATTTGCTGATGGTTCCATTTCTTCCTGTACACTTATGTTTGAGAAGATCGTACAAAGTGAAAAACAGAGTCGATCAATGCAATCTACGGGGTTCGTTAAGTTGTAAGTATATCACTGAAGATCGTTAGAAAGAAAATAATAGTCACCAAATACAAATCTTGGTTGGTTCCGCTGGATATATATAGAGAGAAAGTTAGAAGCATGGTATGTTTCGCTCGCCGACACAACATATAAGGATACCGGAGAGAACATATTAGGAGCTGGAGGTTGGTTTCTATTTTCATTCAAATATTTGAAAATATAATCATTTATGGTTCTATTGAAGTTGTTTGCTGTTTGAAAGAAGTTCACTTAAATTCTAGTATAAAAAGGTTTACTGTATATGATGGAATTAAGTTGGAGATATATAGAGCTTTAGAATACACACTTTATTCACAGAGTGACAGTGAAGTGACATGATACAAACATATTGGAATAAATTTTGGTCATAAGATGAACTGGGAATTATTAATGAATCGTGGAAAGCTTTTTATTAATTGAAAACAACGGTAAATGATTAGAACTTTAACTTTGGGATAAGAAAAAACTCTTCTATGAGATTACCATAATTTTTGTTATGACTATGTATATAACGCACAAGAACATGATAAACAATATGGGAGACAACATGATTCCCTGTATTTCTTCATAATCAATTCAAGTCAACCTACAACTTAAACAAGGTTGGAATAAAAACACCACGCCCTAGAAAGGGAGTAAAGCAAGAGGACACTATATAGAATAGTGATAATATTAGAAGGAATAGTACATCTAAATTTGAGGAAAATTTAAAGAATTAAAGCATAAAAGAATTGTGACGAGGTGTTAGGAACCCATGTCAGCCCTTCGCTTTACTTTGTTAAAGTATATTGTTGTTGGACCAATATGCTTTGTAAGTAGTACCATGATTATAAAGGACTTATGTCTACAAACTATTATTTATGGATTTATGGATCCCCCCCCCTCTCTCTTATTCTATTGATTTATTGTTTAGTTATTGGTTTTGAGTATCTTTCATAGTATGGTTTGAGAGGTGAGCCTAAAGGAACCCTCTTTGAGCCTCTCCCTTCCATCTGACATATATACATATATACAGTATGGTTATCTATCTAGGCTATTCACAACCCATATATTGTTGTCATGTATTTCTCACAGCTCGTCCATTGTTCGCTTAATCTATGTCACTATATTTTCTCTCCTCCTCTCTCAGCATGCAAGCCTTCTCGGTCTTAACCCACAAGATCTGGATTAGTGGTTTCAGAGCAATTTTGCTCTCCATTAGATAAAGGGTTTGAATTATACTAAGGGTTCAATATTTGTAGAAATCACCAACCTCCTTTTGGTACTATGGGAATCCATTTTTCAGGCCATACATTATAAGCATTGGGTTTTCAATCACCATTACAAGGATAATCATACATGGATCCACTACATCCATACATGTGTTCACTACATCCATTTCTCTACAACATTTTCAACAATTTTGCAGGGTGTCCATGCTGCCCATGGACGTTCCACAAGCTATACAATAACGTGGAAGCTTCTCTACAAACCATTTCCATCCTTCATGGCCCTCTACACTCTTATATCAATATTTATTTCATCCTCATATGGCCATGGAACGAATTAAAATCCTTTTAGAAGGAATATAAGAGCTTGGAAGACCTCCTTCAATCCCTTTCTCAAACTATCCATTGTTGTACAACTAGATAGAAAATCATTGATATACGAACTAGATGTCAAGACATCTATGCAAACTTCAAACTAATTTAGAGACTTGTATTGATTGTTTGATATTCTCTTCCATATCTGATTGGAAATATTTATTCTTCAACTAAAATCGATATTTCACGGTTTTTTATTTTCCTTCCTTGTTTATGAGATACCCTTGTTTGAAGCAACATATGTATGGATATAGTGAAACCTCATCTACAAAAAATTTAAACAAGTATCATGTATTAAAAATAACATATTAGAGGGTCTTCCATATCTCATTTGGAAGGTATTTCCATGAGTTAAAATGGGTATTTCATGGTTTTTTATTTTCCTTTCCAGCTTATGAGATATGCCTGTTTCAAGCAACATATGTGTGTGTACATAGTGCGACCTCACATATAGAAAATTTAAAAAAAAAACCATGTAATCCACATAAAATATTAGATACTCTTTCGTATCTCATTACAAAGTTATTTTTGTTAGCTAAAATGGGTATTTATCATTTTTTCAATTGGTTTCTTGGTTTGAGAGATATCATTGACTGAAGAAACATAGGTCTAAAAAATAATGTACATGCATCCCTTGAAATTCAACAAATATTTTCTCACTCCTTGGGCCACCAAAGAAAAATAACTCTATATGGATGGAAATGTCTCAGCAATATCTAAAATGGGTCTTCAATGGAATTTAATTTCATCACCTGTAGCCGAAACTATGAATGGATTTGCAGCAAGACAACAACTGCACCAATCATCATGATTTTCTCAACTTTTTAAATTTAATGAAATCCTATTGTAATCACGATTATTGGTCAACAACAAAAAATGCACAGTTTTCTATTGTAATTACTATTATGGATCAACCATAGAAAATCCACAATCATGGTTATGGGTCAACCACGAAAAAACCACGATTAAGGGTTGACCACAAAAAACTCATAGTTATGGTTATGGGTCAACCATAAAAAACCTATGGTTATCTCTTCTAATCATGGTTATTAATTGTAATCATGGTTATGGGTTAGCCACAAAAAAACCACAGTTATGGGTCAACCACACAAAACCCATGGTTATGGGTCAACCACATAAAACCCACGGTCATGTTTATGGTTATGGGTCAACCACACAAAACCCACGGTTATGGGTTAACCTCACAAAACCCTTATCTTGATTGGAAACCAACACATTATAATCACAGGTCTCTTTATTTATCATAAACTGAAGGAAACCATCATTTTCTAAGGGGGGAGGAATGATCTAAATTTTAGGAAGCAGATGGTCTAAATGATGATATATAAGTTATAAAATCATTAAATGGAGAGGACATCCTCTGCCATTTGTCATAAAAGAGTTAAATGGAGAGGCCACCCTCTTCCATCCATGGTATTTTGTAGCCCATATTTCTGTTGAATGGTATGGTTGCAAGGAGCATTTTCCATGTTATTTGGTAGCCCATGGTTTTTTTTCTTGATATGGCTTCAAGGAACATTGTAATGATATTATATAAAGGATTTATGGCTTCTCAATAAAGAAAGTTATTATCTATGCGTCCTCTCTCTCTCTCTCTTTGTCTCTTGATTTTTTGTTGGGTTATTGTTTCTAAGTGTATTTCTTAGTATGGTTTGAGAGGTGAGACCCAAAGAACCCTCTTTGATATTCACCCATCCATGTGGAATATTTACTTTGTGTTTATATGTCTAGGATATTCATAGCTTAGATCTTGTTATTGTGTATTTCTCATAGTTGGTCCATTGTTCGCTTCATCTCTGTCACTGTATTTTCTCTCCTCCCCTCTCAACATGCAAGGCTTCCCAGTCTCAACCCCCAAGATATGGATCATTCAATCATATTCCCTGATGGTACATTTATATATTTATGATTCTAACTAGGACCATCAGATCCTGATGAATACAAAGAAGATTTACCAACCTCATGAGGATGAGGATCCAACCCTCTTTTGGGAGATGAACTAGAGGCTAGTTTTTTCCTTTTTTCATCCCTTGAAGATTCAACTACTACATCACCAATTTATTTCCACCAGACACATTTGTATGGTACTTTATGCTGGTATTAATTTATTACTGAGGGAGGAGTGGGGAGGGGGNGTTCCATATCATGATCTATAGGAACCCACCTGAGCATATATTAGTTTAGTCATGCAAACTATGACTTGCATCTTCAAGATCCGATCTGTGGAAGAAATGCACTCTCTAGGTGTGGAGGTTACAACATTCTTTTGTTCTCCTACACCCGCTAGAAGGAGGCTATGACCCCATGAGATTTATTTGCACCCATAAAAAGGTTTATATTGAACCCTGATTGTATTTTCAAGCATCGAATAGAAGCAGGTTATGACTTCATGTTCCTTTCCCATTTCGGCTTCCATGATATGAGATATAGTTTTATGGCAAGTAGAGAAATATATTTCCTTCAAGTTATCCAACTGCTGAATCTTTATGATCTACATTTGTGTACCTGTGTCAGATAGTTTCCCAAAATATCGCAAAACAATTTTGATCTTTGTATTCTTTTTCAAATTATACAACTACCACATTCCTTGATATGTGTCATTGTATATGTGTCAGATAGTTCCCCAAAATACAATGTGAAAAAAAACAACTTCAATCTGTGTATTTTCAATTGGTCTACATTTTGCGTCAATCGAATACTTTCAACTCAATAATACTTTTTTTTCTACAATCCACATCTTACTGAACAAAACAGGTCACACATCTAGACTTTGGGTATCCTTTAATCCAATGCTACTAATCTTGCATTGCTGGTCTACTACAAAAATATATTCATCTGCGATCAACGAGCCATTGATACCCCAAAAAAGTTTGAATCTTTTCAACTTGTTGTTTCAAATCTTTATTTTCATAAGCTTACTACACCACATCCATCTCTTGCTTATTTATACTCTTCTTGACTCAAGAGATATGTCCTCTTGGTTAAGTCTGTTTATTTCAAATATCATTCCACTGAAGTTGTGCCTTCGAGAACTTAATGTTTGTGTATGCCTGCAACATTTGCACTTCATCTTTGTAGTTTAAGAAGCATATATGTCAAAACTCTTGTGGGCATTTCACACATATGTATTGCAAAACAAATCTTTTCACTAAATTCTTTGTGGTATTATCACATGCACAATTTTCATAATTTACAAGTCTTATAACTAATATTTATGCATTTGGGTTATTTTCAACTATTCTTTTATGTGCATGAATATGTGCACAAATGCGATCAATGTCATGATTGTCCTTTAACTTTTTTTTTTTTGTAAGTAAGAAAATCTATTATGATACAAAAATGTTACAAAGAGAGGCCGATCCTCTGGTCTAAAAAATATGACCTTCAGACCAAAAAGATAGAAACTGCTTGCAGAGACAAAAATGAGAAGTAGGCTTGACTCTGCTTGTTTCTCAAAACATTGATTACAAAAAATATCTAAAGCCCAACCTGAACACAAACAACCTACCTAACAGAAACAATACCTATAACCGACCCAAAAGAAAGCGTAGCGGCTCATAGGCCATTAACAGAAGAATAAATTGAGACCAAACAACATGCATGGGGACCCTCCAAGTGCCACAAATAAGACTAGCTACCTTCATACCGTCTTACCCGCTAACAGCCAGTATCGCTGGGGATATTGCCAGGAAATTCGTCCCTACGAGGCTGCATGGCTAGAGATTTAACTAGTGTGATCCCTAGGTTCTCGGGCATAGCTTCTAGATTAGCTAGCATGTTCTGTGTGATTTGTTTCAACAGTCAGAAACCAGCCGCACTTTCCTATTTTCCATGGTGGATAGTTTCCATAGCCTCATAGATGCCTTCGCAGTTTGAATTTTGTCTTGAATGTCGCGGGCTAGCAAAATGCACATAGACCAAAACAGGTTGGGAACCAGGGGGCAACCCATGATCGATTTGAACTCCCTGAGGAGATCAATTTCCATGATAGCAATGTAGGCTTCAACCACCATAGGAGTTTCATACAAGTATTGATCACCCCAATTAAAAGGAGCGACCGCCTGGGGAGTTGGCTCTTCCTCAACATTAGCAGAGGCCTCACTGAAGTTACTCCCTCGATTGTGGCCTTGCTCTCTAGATATAACCCTCCACAGTCTGGGCATGGTGCAGGATTTCAGAAGATCAGAAGGCCAAAACAGGAGGGGGAGAAGATAAATGGATGTGAGAAGAGCCTCCGACAAGTGAATATAAATAGGAAATTCCCCCGTCGAGGATATGCCCATACTGTCACTTGCTTTTACTATCCCTGAACCAGTCATTATACTATGCAAATCACCTTGATCGGGATGATCTCGCATCCACTACGAGCGATTCACAACTTCAATATTTATGGCATGCCAATGTATACGGTCCACCTTCATAGCTTCCAGACCATAAAGCTTCCTGTCAAGATCAGTACCCATTCCTCTACCATCTTTCCTTCCCACGAGTCTGTCTTTATGGCAACCCTCGTAATGAAAGAAAGGTCGATCATCCCATCCATTATGGAGGTTGTAATGAGCTGAAACCACATGCCTCGTACAACGGCCGCGTTTTGAGCATCGAAAAATGGGAAGGATCCACATATTAGGGTAGAAAGGCCGTATGTTGAGATGGACCTCCTCGTGCCCTAGCTGGCGAATGATGGCATCCATTTCCGGCCACAAATTTCGATCCCACTATGGTGGGCGCAACTGAGATGACAACACTGATTGTCCTTTAACTTCTTGATCTTTGATATCAATATATTTAACTTGTGTTGTTCATATTTGATGTTGATGTATTTGTAAATTTTGATATATTCACTTGTATATCTTATGTATTATACCCTTATGTTTATTCCAGGAAGTATCTATAATGTAATTGAGTCATGTCATGCCCCAATGTTCTGATCGGGAGATTCAATAATGTAAACTAGTCATGTAAAGTCATTGAGGTTAACCCTCCATTGTAATTCAGGGCAATAGCCCCCACGATTGAGTCAAGGTTAACCCTCCTTGTTGATTGGAGGGAAAAGTCCCCATGGTTGTGGGGCACTAGGGTTATTAGACTCTGATAGAGATGTTTTCCTTAGTAAGTAATTGTTAAGTGGGGCCGACTTGTTGAAGTGGACATTAAGTGAACGAAAGAATATAAATAGAGAGTAAGCCTCTCTATTTATCACACACACACTCACTCACTGGGGCACATGAGTGAGAAAGGAGAAGCTCTCTCAAGTGAGAGAGAGAGAACACCTATGGAGATCATCTTTTCTGTCTTTGGGTTTTACTGCTACCATTTATGCTCATTATATATCTGAGGAAGTTGTGGGGTTTTATCCTTTATGGTTTCCCCGAGGAAACTTCTTTGTGTCTCTTGTGATTTTTGTTGTGCATGTTATTCTCTTAAATAAGATACTAAGATCATATTTATTAAATGATACAAATCTAACATTTGACATCATAAATTCAACTTGTTTTGTGTTGATTGTGGATCCTAATCTTCCAGATCCAGAGATATTATTCAGTTGTGATTGTAACATAGGAGTACTGTACACTCATTCTCCCTGCCTTGGGGTTTGGCGGCGGAGCCCTTGAGAATTTTTTTTGGGATGTGTGTTGGCCAACATTTTTGCGGACCCATGGTATTGGGTTAACCGTAGTATTTTCCCATGCTATTTCCCCTATAAAACAAAGCATTGTAACACAACTGTGTAAGGTATTATTTTGTATTGGAAGAGAGACTGTGAGAGCATGAAGAGGAAGTGCAACGGCTTTGCTGTAGGTTGTATCCCTTCACCTCTCTAGACTGTAATAAAAGGACTAGAAATTTTTTTGTGGACGTAGCCCATCATTTGGGTGAACCACGTTATATCTGTGTTTGTCTGTAATGTTTTAATGTGTTTTGCATCTTGTTAATGATTTAACTTGATATCTGTTATTGCTCTGTGGTCCTATTTTTTAACAGTTTTGTTCATCTTTGATATTTGACATCAATGACAACATATATTCAACAATCTCTCACTTTGTCATTCATGTTAACATGATTAGGTTCCCCCTAACAATGCTCACCCTAACATTGGGATCTTCTTCATTTTCATCTTCTCTCCCTCTTCCAACTCCATTCATGATCTCCTTCTTTCATCTTCTCCCCCACTTTGACATCAATGGAAAAGGGACCTTCTACATTGCTATCTCCCCATGAATATTTTATTTCTAGTTTGCAGGCAATCTAATTAGTTAAGTTGTTCTGACTGGAATTGTGAGGCAGAAATTATTCCTAAGTTTCTTCTTATATACTGAAATGTTTATATAGGAAGTGGTTTTGTAAAGATGTCTATAAATTTTTCCTTTGGATCTACATATTACAACTTTATTGTATTCTTAGCCACTTTTTCCCTCACACAATGATATTTAATCAGTACATGATTTTTGTTTGAGTACATCACCATATTTCTTGAGATACTGATGGCACTTGTATTTTTAGAGAAGAGTAAAATCGGATGGTCAGTTTTTACTCATACATCTTCCATAGTCTTCTTCATCTATAATACTTGTGATAAATTGTTGCATCAATGTACTCTTCTTTAGCAGTTGATAGGGACATTGAGGATTTTTTCTTTCTTATCCAGGAAACTAAGCATTTTCCTAAGAAGGCTACCCCACTGGCACTCTTTCGATCATCAAAATTTCCTTCCAAGTATGCATTTGTGTATGCTTCTAAAATTAGTTCACCACTACATGGATACCATAAGACAAAATCCAAAGTCCCTTTCAGATACTTGAAAATTCATTTGATTGCTTGTACATGGGTTTCCTTTGGAAAGGCTTGAAAACTTGAAACAACTCCTACAACCTTCATTATATCAGGCCTTGAGGTTGTTACATATAGAAAACTTCCTATCATTGGTTTGTAGAGCTTTTGATTTGCCTCGTTTTCTTCATCATCATTGATTAGTTTTCATCCTATGATCATGGCTGTGCATACTAATTTACACTTCTCAATGTTGAATTTTTTTAGCATTTCCTAAATATATTTTTTTTTGCGTGATGAAAATATCATCCTTGAGCTAGGATAATTGCAATCCTAAGAAGAAGGATATTTCACCAAGTATTGACATTTAAAACTATTGTTTCATGCTCTTAGCTAACCTATGAGGGTGATTCCATGAAATTGGGTAACACTTTTTGGCCAAATTTGGCAATGAAAACCTGATTTTTTACTCATGTGCTAGATAGAAGCCCTCGAAACACATATATTCCATGTGAATTTCAACTTGTAGTTAAAAAACAAATTGTAGAATATTATGTTGGCTTCCCAATGATATTTTATTAAAAATATTGCGGTGTCATTTAATGTGTAAAATTTTTCATTTAATGAACTGTGTCACCTTAAAAAATTTGAAGAAGTTAATAAGTGGCTTCTGTCCAACCCTAATAATTCAATCTTACATTAATAATTTAAATATATATATATATGAGCATGATCTACACAAAATGCATTGTGGTTTGCATATTTTTTTGTTAATTTATTTCGTAATATACAATTATTTATTATTTTTCGAAAGTGACCAAATCTGATTTCAACATCATTTTATACACATGTGTGTCCATCCCAGCTTTTTTTCACTATTTAAAAAAATTGAAAAACCAAAGATACCCTTTTGAAGAGGACGCATCGATGTGTAGGCTATGCATTTTTATGAAATTTTTGGATGTCTATTTTTTACCCTGCGGATTTTTCTTTGAGCTTCTTCGAAGTTGTTGTCAGGTTTTCTAACTATAAGTTTTAAAACTAATTAAAACAAAAAACCCATATGAATTCCAAAATACATGTAGGATACCTCAATGGATAGAGGATTTGGTGGTGAATCTATCGGTATTAACTCTACTCAGTTGTGTGCCTTAAATGGAAGGGTTTACACCCCTAGAATACACAGAGAAATATTGATTTTCCTGTAAGAGGGAAATTTTTTTTTTTTTGGCCCTCAATCGAGATCGAGAACTTGATCGAGCTATTTAAATACCTCTATAGAAATCTTAGCAAACCTCGATCGAGGGTTTACTAAACCCTCGATCGAGTTTTTCGGATGTAAATAATTTCAACATCATTTGATTCAGATTCAGCCAACTCTGTGAATAATAAATCTCTTAGAAAATTAAACAAAAAAAACCATGACATTGCCAAACCGCCATGGGGCCAAGGGTTTGAGAAATTGATTGTTAAAAGTTTTTTAATGTTCATTAAACTAATTCAAAACACAAAACAGGATGGTAATGGAGCACTACTGGGGGCAGTGGGTTTCTCCTAGATTTTATGTTAAATATTAGTTGTGGATTAATTGGTGTTATTGATGTGATTGATTGGAGTCATAGATGTGAATAATCACATCTATAACCCAATTACTCTGCGACCCATATTCAACAGATGGAGTGAATAACATTACGGGTTTGTTGCCTATTTATAGGAGGTTAAATATGCTCGATTGAGGTCTTCTTTAACCCTCGATCAATTGTTTATTTAACACTTGATTAAGGTATTGAACCATTGACCAAGTGTTTATCAGAAGCTCGATCAATCGTTTAATGAAATATCGATCGAGGCTATAATAAACCCTCGATCGAGATGTTAAGACCTCGATCGAGGGTTTAATAAAAGATCGATTGAGGTACATTTTTTTGTTTTTGCCAAATTCGTCTTGCCAAAAATTGTAACCCACCTCCGTGGATGCACCCATGACTAAGTTTGGCATTAATGCTCCAAAATATGATGTCATCTACATACACTTGAATCATCTCAATTTATTTGCATTCTACTTCAATGTACAAGTTACTACCAATGTGACCACATTTCCTTTTTTTCGCAAATATTTATCTAATCTTGAATACCATGCTCTAGGATATTACTTTAGTCCATGTAATGCCTTTATCAGTCTATAAACATAGTCCTTACTATCTGAGGGAGATAATTTTTCATTTTTTTCAATGTACACTTGTCCCTCTAATTCCCCATTCAAGAATGTTGATTTCACGCCCATCTAATATACAATAATATTCTTGGAGCATGCATAGGCTAGAGACATCATGATTGTTTCCATTCATGCTATCGAGACAAAGGTTTCTTCAAAATATATACTTTCAATTTATGCATACCCTTTTTAGACTAGTCTTTCTTTATTCCTCATGACCTTTCCTTCGTCATCAATTTTATTTCTGAAGACTTCTTTTTATCCTATGACATTTTTGTCTTTGGGTTGTTGAACTAGCTCCGAATTTTTTTTCTATCTATTTGATTCAGTTATTCCTTTATATCATTGATGCAATACTTATTAGTGTAGAAATTCAGGCCTGCAGTAGATTAATTTCACCCACAACAATTAACAATTGATCATGCAAAATTATCAACAATGGAGACTGAATATGGAGCT
>LPNX010285416.1:172688-280144 GCA_001517045.1 Pseudotsuga menziesii
TCTTCTTGTCTCTTCCTTTCTCGGGTGGCTTTTTAGCTTTCTTCTTGCTTTTTGAATCCACCTTCGAATCTCCAGCAACCAGAGCTTGGTCTTTGGAAGGTTTGATGGTGCCCATCATCACCAGCTTGTCTTGTTCCTGTGTGAGAGATTCCATGAAATCTGCAAGGCTAGGCATCTTCCAGGTTCGAGCTGTGAGTTTTGTGGCATAGAAGGTCGAAACAAAGACTGATTAATCAGGCCCTAGCTTCGAGAGGATGGACAATACGAGCTGCTCATCTTTCTTTTCAATACCACACTGTTTCAGCTGCAAAACTAGTGCTTTGAACTTGGAGAAATATAGCTGCAGGGATTCAAAATTACTGGGACTTAGGGAGATCAACTCATTTTCGATCTGGTGTCCCCTCATCCCATCTGTATTTCCAAAGAGTTCAGAAAGTTTCTCGCATACTTGATCCGGTGAAGTCAATCCATCAAGATGGAAAAGGAGGTCTCGAGAAATACTGAGACATAGGAGGCCATAGGCCTCATCTCTCCGATTGTGCCATTTGATCTTCTCTGCAGTAGCATTGGGCTCTGCTTCTGTAGCCATAGTCACCCTGTAGAGGCCTTTCTCTCTCAACAAGATCTCCATCTCTGCTTTCCATTCAAAAAAGTTGAAGGGAGTGAGGATAGTTTTCTGTGAATCCATAGCTTTAGAAAATCTGTCCCAGCTGTCAGTAGAAGGCTCCCAGTCTTGATGTCGAACCTGCAAATTTTTTTTTGGAGGAGAGTAAAAACCTACAATGGCTCTGATACCATGTAGAAATTCAGGCCTGCAGTAGATTAATTTCACCCACAACAATTAACAATTGATCATGCAAAATTATCAACAATGGAGACTGAATATGGAGCTGTAACACAAAATTATATTAACTGAGTGTGCAATAGCCAACCCTGTAATAACATAGGCTGCTGAATATATAGAATACATGACCAAATCGAATGCATAAGGAATCATCCAAATCTAGCATAAAGCAGGCTTACCCAAAATAGGAAAATCCTCCATAGGTGTAAAAAGCTGATCCCAAATCTATCAAGGACCCCACGAATTAGCAAGGGCGCATGGGCAAGATAAAGAGTGGTCAAATGGCAGCTCATACATGCTTTTGCATGGAGGAAAGAGTGGAGGAGGAAGAGGCAACAAAGCTGATTCACCTCACCTAGTCTTGCTTTCCTATGTGCCTTAAAACACTGAAAAAGTAGGCAATAAAGCAGAAAAAGCAGAAGGGCGCCTAGGAGGCCAGGAATAAAGTAGATTTGATTCCCAAGGCTTTCCCAAGTGCTCCATGAGTCAATAATGGCAAGTTTGACCTCTATGGATAGGAAATTAGCAACTTGCACATGGTGGGACTCATGGACTAGGCAAATAAGACAAAATAAATGAAATAATGTCTAAGTGGGTAAATACTATGGGTTGATTATTCTAACAATTAGATTTAGATTTATTAAGGTTATTTGCTTCTATCTAAGAAAATAGTGAGATACCTGATCGGCTCCATTTGTCAGGAGTTTGTTTTCTCCTAGTTTCCACGCCAACATTCTTATCACCTATGACTAGTTCTTTCGAGTGATTCTTTTAAACAAATATGGAAGGAATTTTTGTGTATTGCCTAATTTTTTCCTCTTCTTTATTTTGTCTGTCTTGTTGATCAATGGTCCCTTCTTCAACTTGTGTAGGTTCTATAGGTTGTTTAGGAATGGGTTCATCATCGTCTTCTAATCTGCTTTATTTTAATTCTTCACCTATTTTTGTATCTGGACTTTCAATTATCTTCTATACCCTTAGATTATAACATATGTAGGAAAATACCTTCATATGATGATGAATCAAATTTTACAAGGTTATCATCATTTCTCTGTATATAGCATCTACTTCCAAAGATCTAAAAAATGCTTGATAGTTGATGGTCTCCATTTTTAGAGCTTATATGGAGTAATATCTATCCTTGTTCTAATTTGTGCTCTATTTAAAATGTGAAAAACTATGTGAACGACATGTGTCCATAAAATATGTTAAATTTTGGAATCACTGAGTAGGGTTCTAGCCATTTATTGCACAATTATGTTTTTCCTTTGATCTACCCCGTTCTCTTGTGGTGTTCTGGATACTGAGAATTGTTTCTTTATACCGTGTTGTTCACGATTGTCCTCAAATTAATTTAAAACCAATTCTCCACCATTTTCTGACCAAAATTTTTATTTTTTATTTTTTTTGTTTTCTAGAAAGTCTCTAAGAGATTTGAAGGACTCAAATGTTTTATATAATATTTGGAGGAAAACGACCCATGTCATCAAGGTGAAACCATCATGAAAAGTGCAAAGTAGAGTTCACCTTTCAACCCTTTTATTCTTGTGGATGCACATAGATATGCATGCACTAATTCCAATGGTCTAGATGTAGGATGCTCCTTACCCTTGAAACTAACCCTTGTTTGTTTTCCATGTTAACAATGTTTATAGACTGGCTGCACATTATTTATAATTCTTTGAATGTCTTTTGCATCTTGTATCTTACTGATTCTAACCATATTTTCACTGTTTATATGTCCCACTACTTTGTTTCAAATCTATCTTTCATATTTTTGTCTTAGAAAACATCTCTCTTCCTTTTCCTCTAGTATGTAAACATTGTTTGTGGTTTTAGTAGCGATTGCTACCAAGATGCCAGTATTTGTATCATTTATCATACATTTCTCCTATTCAAAATTTATAGTTTGTCCTTGATCACACATTTCACTCACATTAAGAAGATTATGTTTCATATTCTCAACTAATAGGACATTATCTTGTTTATTTCTTTGGTTTCATATAGTGATCATTCCTTTGCCTATGATTTTGGAAGAACCATTTTCTCCAAATTAGACATTTCCTCCTCTTTCTTTTGCGAGTCTCAATAAATTTTCTTTGTCACCTACCATATATTTAGAACATCCACTATCAATATACCATCCAATTTTCTTATTTTGTGCATTTAGATCAATTTTGCATCCTTCACAACTCGATTGAACAAGTTTTTTTCCAGACTTTCTTTGAATCATAATTGTTTCTAGTGAAATCCTTTTTTCACAATTTTCAGTTTTATGTCATAGTTTCTACTTTGTTGCTACTCATGTTTTTTATTCAAGGGACTCAAAGGATTTGATCCTTCTTGTGAGACTTCAGTCTGGATTTTAGAAACATTCATTCTGTAGGATATTTTATACTCTTTAAATTAGTTTCTTGGATATTTTATACTTTTTAGATTAGTTTCTTGGATGCGCTCTTAATCATAAAATATGTCTAAAATTCAGTAGACATGCCTAATGCAGCTCCAATACTTGGATGGTAGTACAATTTTCCTTTAAATGCTCTTGTAAACATAGTATTGGATAAAGGACCTTGTCCACTTGTAAACAAACCATAATTTCTAGAACAACAAAGATAACCTCTTTTGATTCCCAAGCAATAAAATAGTCACAACCAAATTTCCAACAACATTTAACATACTCCATGGCATTCCAAAGTAAATTCCAGCATCATGAAAATGAACAACACCAATCGTCAAAATCAAAATTTCTTCCCTAATTTTTATCTTCTATATTCTAACAAAAAAAATTAAGGATGAATTATAAAGAATGCCTATGAATAATCATTTCAACAATGGAAAAAAAAATTATAGATCATTACTCAATATCTTGACGTCCTAGTCAGTAAAAATTGTGAATAGTTACTTTTTTGCCATGCACCAATTTGTATGACATATTTTTCATTGCTTGTAATCCAAAGAACTTGATCAAGGATTGTAATGGAAGAAAAGAAAGATGCTTTTATAGAAAGGTAGGATTTCTTAAGTATTTGCAAATGCATGGAAAGAGATGCTCAAATGATACCACACGTGGGCCTTTGTATTCTCGACAACGTTAAAAGGCAGGTTGTAGCAACAATTTGTATACTCTTGCTCTTCTCATTCATCAATTCAAACAAAGGTTTGTAAAAAGTGTAGCAGCTGAACATGATCTTGATTGACCACCATAGTCTATGAAAGTTGAATTGGATGAAAAAAATATTGAGCTAAAATAATACTCATTTTTTTGGGCATGAATCCCAAACATTAATATATGGATCCTTAATGTTCTTCACGATAGTGGATATGAGTTTTGTAAGGTGGATACAAGTAGCATCCCCATGCATATTTGCAATAGTTCCAAAATGTTTAACACAATATTTTAGAAATATAGTTTATTATTTCCATCTGTTTCATACAGAGAAGAAAGGCACATTGAGACCATTCAAGTGAAATACCATGAAATTTTTTTTGCAATAATTATTCTAGGCTTATTTGATGTGTTTCCTAATATCGAATATTTCTCAATGCACTTAAAATTGTATGCTTCAATTCAATTAATACGAGACGATAAGGAATTGTTGGTTCTCATTTGTTCACCATTTTATTACCTTTTGGCATATTTTCTACCATACAATTCACCATTCAGTAGTAGGTATGGTCATATTTTGAATTTATGCAAGTTATGTTTTATTTTGCATTATTTCATGATTTTCTTGTCTAAATTCGATGATATGTAATGATATCCTAATGTATGAAACTGTCATTACAGAATCATGGTCTTCAGCAAACCAATGATGATGTATTGCATCCATACTAGATGTGTGCAAAGCATATCCAACACATTGTCCAGCTCACCATTTGAATTGTCGAATCAACCACGCATTGATGTCAATTAAATCATGAGAATTAAATGCATGTAACGGCCGTAAACTGTTGTGACCACGTGCCAGCATGTTAGTATGAGCCTCCTTTTGGAAGAACGCTCATATGATGCCTATGTGTGACACCTTGACACCATTTATGATTAAGATGAGTTTGTATGCCACATCGTGCGCCAAAGAAGAACTAGATTTGTGAAGAAGGAGGAAACATCATATGTTGATTATCAATGTAGTTACCTGTTATAATGAATTCTTTATCATAAGAGTAGTCTACCATTGAAAGGATCGACTTGCTCTCCTTATTGTAAAACATTATATATTTAGATGTTGTTATGTGAGAGTGAATAATAGTCTCTTTTAGTTTATATATGTAATCAATCAGTTTAAAAAACTCTATAACACCTCTTTCTTTACTTTAATGGAATTTTTGTGAATGTTGTGTATGATCTAGTATTAAGTAGCATGAACTGGTTAACACTGTGATTGTTGGGAGGGCCCCTCATCAACTAGAGCCTTTTTCTTTCTATGTATTTTCATTCTCCCTTTCCTACAAGTAGTATAACTTTATTTATAATTTGTTTATGTAACTTAGTTATTAAAATTGTTTATGTTATTTACTTCTTGTAGCGTAGACTTTAAGAATATGTTGATAATGTAATTTCTTTGATAGGTTAAGCAACTGGTTGCATATAGTCTGGTTTTGGAATTCCTTTTTCAAATCATTTCAGTCTATTACTTGGTTCACGTTAGTAAAGTAGATTGTTTTGAGTCAACTACAGTAAATTAAATTCTGCCCTTTTCCATTATGTCATGATTTTAATTAAAGTTACATTACAGTTTATTTGATGAATAAATAATGATGCTTTTATTTCTAAATAAAATTTAAGTTATTCCATACATTGAATTCAATTGCTACATAGGTCTCATTTCTGTCCTTTATACCTTGTTATCATATGTATGAGTCGGTTGTACTCAACAAATCATTTCGTTTCATTGTTTTCTTGAAGTTATAGTATTTTCCTGAGACAGACTATCATTCAGAAAACCTGTTCTACCTCTAGTTAGACCTTTGTTTTAGTATGCTATCTAGTCTCTCATTTAACCTTGCATGTTTTTAATCTATTTTGATCTTGTCTCTTTAGTTTTCTGATTCTATTTTGATAGTAGTAGTTAGACAATGGTTATATTTCCTCTTAAGAACCTTATATGAGATTGTTTAGACTACTTGTTAAACCTTATTCTTATTTCTCCTTTCTTTTCACCTAATGCCTAAGAATTATTTCATGTGTTTTGATCTATTGTATTGATTTGTAATTAAATCTTTGATTTGATTTGTTCCTTTATATGTGAGGTTTAAGCTTAAATGCATTTATAGATTAAGTGTCTTATACATTACTCATAGTAATATGATTTGTTCTCTCAATCATATAGTTATTAAAGGAATATATAGGATATAATTTAGATCATATTTATAAGTTTGTTGTGTGTTCATAAATCATGTCTACCTTCTTGTAGTATTATTTTGTCTTTTCAAAGAAGGAGTTATTTGTTTCTATATCATCATGTTTACTATAGCTTGTGATTAAACGTTTCTTAGCCTACATATTTTTGTAGAGATTAAGTTAGATTTGATTCCCTTTAGTTTCTTCACCTCATTTGAAAGTCACTTAGACACTTCTCCTGCTCCTGTCCCAATTATAGTAAACCATTACTCTCAAAATAATCAAGGAGAATGGAATTAGTGTCCATCTATTGGTTGCATGTATAGTTTTGAGGAAGCATAACTAGTTGTTGTAAATTATTCTTTGTACAACTAGTTCCTAAAAGTTGTTTATCAGTAAAATAGACCTTCTTATAGGGAATAATTCATTGTCATCACACTTTCCATATCTTTGTCTTTTAGTAGTTGCTTATAGAGTAGAGCATTATAACTTGATACCACTCTGCCCTAGTACTCTTTTTCTGTTATCTTAAGAAGTTGGATTCTTAGGAGTTCAACTTAGTTTTTCATTTTGAAAGATATTTCGATCTTTTGTTTGCTAAAGTATTACCACGATACCCTAGGAATACCTCTACCTTCGCATATATTTTGTAACAACTCTAAACCTACCAAACCTTGTCGATAATTAAATCTTAGGTGAATTATTCAAGACAATATTTTACCCAACAGGAATTCCTTTGTATTATCCTCCAATTTCCATGAGGTACCTCCCAATTCTATTCGAATCCATCTATTAGGAACTAATGTCAACCATTTTCTTTACTTTTTTAGTATAATGTGGGGGGCACATATTCTTTGTAAGTCATCCTGTGAGTATATTGTATTACCCCACATTCATGGGGAGTAATATTTTTTATATTATACTTAGTATATAAGTACATTTTGAGGCTAATGAAGGCATAAACAATTTATTTGGATTTAACTTGTTCAAAGCATTTTACCCCCTCGAAGTTCCCTATGATGAATAAATTCCTTTTGTCTTCTTCTATTTTTGTTATATCGTGCATTTTCATTATTTATTACAGTAAGTTTGTCTCATATGGTATCATAACACTTTCTTGGGATCGCTCGGTGGAATTTCTACTATTTGTTTTTTCACAATGGCTTCTTGGAGTTGTAATTATTGTAGTGGTTCTTATTCTTTGCATATGTATTGTTCATTTCAATTGCAAGTTCAGATTAGGGAATAACCCCTATCCTCTTAACAATGGGAAGTACATGGGAATATCTCTAACACTCATTATGAGGTGTACCATAGGAAACTTGAAGTATTTGGACATTAAGAGGACCTTCCAACAAAAATGGAAACGAACCCTACCTGATTGACTAGTTACCACCTGTGAGGTAAACCAAGAGTTGTTTTTTGTTGCAAAGGAGTTATCAATTTTACCTGAGCCGTGGAGTGAGAGGAACTACCCCAATATTAAAGTCGTTAGACAACATTGGTGGTAGGGTGAAACCCCTGAACCTTATTAATCCAAACATACCTAGCGTCCATATCTATTTCTAGTTGATAAATAGCATAATGCATCTATCTAGAGCCATCACAAATAAATTTGACTAAAAAAAATGAGTATAAATTTATATTTAGTCTCCATATATTCTGTTTTAGCTCTGTTTCTTTTGAAGATTCACTGCAACCCTTGCAATTCCATTTTGCATATTTCCTTCCTTGAGGAACCTACCCCAAATTCCACCTTTCTAAGATAAAAATCCCACATTTGTCTATCTTTAGGGTTTTCCATAACTTCTTCGACTCTCATTTGATATCCTTCAAATTTTTCCATAGTGTTTATTTCTTATTTCTTCTTCCTTCTCCCTCTTTGACAATTTTTCTCATTCTTTCACCTCGCTTTTGAAACACCCATTTTTTTCTTCCCTGTCTCTCAAAAAGTGTCCAAAACCTAGTCAAACCCCAATTACACATCATAGTTTTTCCTAACACCAAATTTTCCTTCTCTAAAAAAAATTATTCTTTTTATGTACCCATTCTCCGTCCCAACCCCGTCGAAACAAAGATCGCTATTATGGTTTTCACCCACGCAGAAAGAAATAAACAAATGGAAGACGAACTTCTTGTCCTCAAGACCAAACTCCAAGATCTTGATTAAACAATTCTCGTCCTCCCTGAACAATATATGATAGCCAATGACTTCTACAGGCATTGGGTTATCTTCTTCCATCAATTTTCATGGGTTGAAGCTTGATTTTTCTCGATCAATGGTGATCATCCGTATGGATGGATATATAGGGCATAACAATATTTCAGTCTCCATAACACTTTTAATGTCAACAAAGTCCCACTTGCATCCTTTTGTTTGGAACATGAATCCCTTCAATTGTTCCATTGGTACATCACGGCTCATGAAGAGATGAAATGGACATATTTTTTCCATCACCTTTTGCAATGATTTGGCCCTAGTGATTTTGATGACTTCATAGAATCACTCACTAAACATTGCAAAACTAGAAATGTGAGTGTTATAACATCAGAACACCTAGTACCATGGTCACCTATCAGCTAGGACATACCTTCATTTGTTTTTCACTTATGTTGCATAGTCCAAACATTGGATATGTTGGTCTCCTAAGGTATTTAGAGGTTTTGGACCATTAATTACACCCAACGTACACATTTTGATCATTTAGGATCACGATTTACCTCATTAATGACAGTTTGGTCTCTTGAGGTGCTCCCACTCCTTAAAATATGGAACTGGTTTGACCAAAGGCACCCATACATTGTATTTGAGTGTTTTGGGATTTTTGGGATCATTAAATGTTGTCTAGATCCACTCCCACTCAACTGTTCAATCCAACACATGTATCCTACAATTATTTATGACCTAGAATTCTTCACATGTGTTCACATGGCATTTCATGACCGTTTGAGGTGGTTTGGGAGCTCAATGGTCCACGTAGGGGGGTTTGAGTTCGAATCTAACCCTGGCACATGTCTGTAACTAATTTTCCTCCAAATACTAACAATTTTATCCTATTGTTTTATATTCATGTTCCATAAATATTTGCATGTTGCATAATAATAGAAAATTTATCTATTTCCACCATCTATATATGTTATTATTAGTCTTTTACATTGTTTTCGTCATGCTTTGTGAAATTATTTGGATGTGAGGATTCTCTTAGCTTCTAGATATTGATGTGAATCATATTTCCACATGGTATCATAGCTCTTTGGATATTCAATTCTAATTTAGATATTTCATAGGGTTTGAATTTCTATCTATGAAATCCTCTAGTAAATGTGAGAGTTTGCATTGTAGGTTGTTCCAATGTTCTTTTTCACTCAATGCACAAGAAAAAATGGAGCAGATTCATACCTTTCTTATGCCATTCAATTATTTTGAATGGAACACTAAAATGGTGATGTAACATCCCCGACTCTCCGACCGGCGAAGAGGACGCTACCATGGTGTTAACCATCCGGGCTAAGAGCCCCATGAACATGTACATTCATAAAAATTGAAATGCTGAAAACAAAATGGTTTGAACTAGAGCACGCCTACATGATTATTTATCATACAGTAGAAGACAACATGTGTTCATACAAGCATTCAACATGTTCATCATAGTCATTAATAGTAAATAGCATTGGAGAAGTAAAATAGACAAGATTACTTATCTTATAAAGAACTTGTTCCGCAACCATCTACGTCATTGCAACGTTCCACCCCACCATAGGCCAGTGTGCTCCTTAATATCTCAGCAAAGTTACCACCCTCGAGTTGCGCATGATTCTCCAAGGAATAAGGAACAAGCAGGCTTACACATAGCCAAGGATACGCAAAACATAGCCAAGCCAACACAGTTGGTTTATCAGGCCATCAAGGAGCTGGCAAAGGCTAACTGCTAAGCTGGTGAGCCCATTACAAAGCTAGGAACACCTACACCAGAACTAGCCTGACTTCTAATACACCCACACACACCCAACACAAGGAATCAATCCCTTCTCTGCTACATAGTCCCTCAGGACCTGACTTCCCTTCCTGTGCTATTCAGGGGTTGTGGAGAAGAAAGCCATCCCTCTAGCTCTGTCTATGTGGTTTCTGAACACACCAGGTTTATCAAGAAAACCAAGGCCCCATCCCTGCTCCCAACAAAGTCCGAAGACCAACCATTGCACGCATGTAATCAATCAACAGTTGCAGGTTAAACAAGGAAAATGATTCCGGAGTCTTTCTTGGCCCTATCATGGCCAAAATGACTCCCAATAAACTTACAACAGTCTCCAAACGTATCAAAAACACAGCTCACAATGTGGGGAAAACAACAGTCCCTCCTGGACAATGAATCCACTGGGAAAAACTTACACAGACCACACTAGGGAAGAAGATACAGACTCTCAACCTGTGCATGAGAAAATTTTACACCAGACCTTGGAAATACAGAGGGAAAACACACCAGATTCCACTCCATGGAAGAACGTGAATGACAACTGAGAAACGGCTCCCCTCCTGGCTACGTGAGATCAAACATAAAAGATGCCTACATGTGAGAATGAACAAACTATCGTCCCTCCGTGAGGAGGAACAGACACTGGAGAGAATGGCACAATAGTGAGAATGGGGAGTCTACTGGAGTGATGGCAGTGGTTTTTTTTCCTTGCCAACATGAGGTCAACCTGCTGGTGGAGTGTGTGTGTGGGCAAGGACTGAAAATCCTACCACACTCCACACCTAGCCATAACTGCCCCAACTAACAGTAGTATTTTTTAATGGTGGAAGTTGGGTAAGATAAGGGAAGGTGACACATGGCTTTTTCCCCATTGGTTCATGGTTTAAAAATTCCTCCCCTTATCCTTGGGAAAATCATGCCATTTTCATTATGGTTGCAGTGATCATAGATTTTTTGGTTCATTTAATTAAAGATGTATATTTACATTATGAAAAAACTTGATATGTATGCTGCATGCCCTGATATACCATCGGTGACAATTTCGACCCGAAGCATAGCATAACCAATCAATGGTGGGGCCTTGGACTTTATTTCCACATCATGATTATTTTACAATATATACGTCATATACATTTAATGCAACAAGGTCAAAAACGAGGTGTTCCATTCGCCCCCCCCCCCCTCAATAGCACTGTCCTCAATGCTTTACAAAATTGAAAAAACTGCCACACTGGTACCTCCTCAGTGTTCCATAGAATTGAACAAAAATGGATGTGCCAACCACATGGCATCCTCTAGCTCCCATGTAGCCTCTTCAGGTCCATAGTGCTCCCATTGCACCTTTACCTACCCTATGGCCCGGTTTCGGAGCATTGTGACCTTCCTGTCGAGGATGTGCATTGGCTCAATTCAGAACTCTCCCTCGGGTTCCACCTGAATCACATCCCAATTTATCACATGGTTATGATCATGTACATATCTCTTAAGCAAAGAAACATGAAAAACATTATGAGCTCTAGTGCTAGCAAGCAATGGAAGTCTATATGCAATTGGCCCTATTCCTTCAAGTATTTCAAATGGCCCACAATATCTTGGTGACAACTTGGCACAACTTCCAAGCTTCAAGGAACTCTTCTTTACCCTAACTCTGAGGTAAACATGATCCCCAACACTGAACTCCCTATTCACCCTATGCTTATCTGCATAGCTTTTCTGTCTGTCCTGTGTTGCTTTTAGATTCTGCCTAATCTTTATAACCTCTTGCTCCATCTCCTTGAGCAATTCTGGTCCAAGCACAATCCTGTTCACCGGGTTATCCCAAGTCACTGGTGTCCTACACCTTCTTCTATACAAATCTTCATACGGACTCATCCCCAAGGATGCCTGATGCCCATTGTTATAAGCAAACTCTACCAAGTGTTAGTAATCTTCCCACTTGGTTGGTTTTTCCATCACGTACATGTGAAGCATGTCTTCAAGCACTTGATTAACTCTCTCTATCTGACCATCCGTCTGAGGATGGTATGCAATGCTCAACTTTAGCTTTGTACCCAAATCTACAAAAAACCCCTTCCAAAAATTGGAAGTGAACTTGACATCTCTATCAGAGACTATTGCCTTAGGTAATCCAAGCAATTTGAAAATATCCTTCATGAAGATATTTGCAATGTCATCAGTCTTATGCGTAGACTTAACTGGTATAAAATGCACTACCTTTTTCAACTTGTCCACCACAACCATGATGGAATCATGTTGTCTCCAAGTCATCGGCAATCCTGTGATAAAATCCATGGAAATAACTTCCCATTTCCATTCCGAAACTGGGAAAGGCTGCAACAAACCTGTAGGGTGTTGATGCTCAAGCTTTACCTATTGACATTTCATACACCTGAAAATGTACTCAGCCATATCCCTTTTCATTCCTGGAAAAAAGTACTACTTTCTAGCTGTAGCAATGGTCTTTTGGTATCCTGGGTGACTGGAATACGGAGATTAATGGATTTCATCCATAAAAAATCTCCTCAAATATGCTACATATGGAATATAAATTCTATTTTTATATGTGAGAAGTCCATCTTCTTCAAATTTATATCCCTCATACCTCTTCTCAAGACTTTGTTGTTGTAATTTGTCTTTTACTTGCTCATACAATTCATCTCTAGCAGCATGACTAACAATCTACTGCCTCAAATCTGATTGGCAAATACTAAGAGATGCCACATGCATTTCTTGCTTCTTCCTACTGAGTGCATCAACTACCTTATTATCCTTTCCTTTTATGTGTTTGATCTTGAAATCAAACTCGCATAAAAATTCCAGCCATCTTGCTTTCCTAGCATTTAGAGTAGGCTGATCAAACAAATACTTGAGACCACAATGGTCTGTTATGAGCTCAAATCTCCTGCACATCAAGTAATGTCTCCACATCTTGAGGGCATGTACTATGGCTGCAAGCTCTAGATCATGAGTGGTGTAGTTCTTCTCATGCTCCTTCAACTTTCTTGTCTCGTAACATATTACATGGTTGTCCTGCGTAAGGACTCCTCCAAGTCCTTGTCCGCATGCATCAGTACACACCACAAAGTCTTTATCTGGATCTGCAACCTTCAATATGGGTGCACTAGTGGGAAGATTCTTCAACCACTAGAAACTTTCTTCACACCTTGATGTCCATTCAAACTGTATCCCCTTCTTTTGCAAAGAAGTGATGGCATGTGCAACTTTGGAGAACCCCTCAATGAATCTCTTGTAGTATCCTGCAAGTCCCATAAAAGATCTTACATCTGTCACATTTCTTGGAGTAGGCTAATTCATAATGGCTTCAATCTTTTTAGGGTCCATAGATATACCCTCTTTTGAGATAATGTGACCCAAATACTGAGTTCTATCTCTATAGAAGTCACACTTACTTAGATTTGCATACAACTGGTGCTCCCTAAGAAATTGCAATATCAAACTCAAATGCTCTTCATGCTCCTTCTCATTCTTAGAATAAACAAGAATGTCATCAAGGAAAACAAGAACAAACTTGTCCAAATATTTGTTGAAGACACTATTCATATGGCACATAAATGTAGTTGGTGCATTTGTGAGACCAAATGGTACCACTACAAAATCATAATGTCCATACCTTGTCCTGAAGGATGTCTTATGAATGTATTCATCCTTGATTCTCACCTGATGGTAACTAGACCTCAAGTCAATCTTGGAAAATACCTTTGCTCCTCTCATTTGATCAAAGAGNTCATAGTGACCTTGTTCAGTTGTCTATAATCAATACATAACCTAAGTGTACCATCTTTATTCTTTACAAATAGAACTAGTGCTCCCTAAAGAGACACACTCGGTCGGATATACTTCTTTTCCAGCAACTCTTGCAGTTGCATCTTCAACTCTAGCATCTTCAGTGTACTCATCCTATAGGGTGCCTTGGACACTGGTGCTGCTCCTAGCACAAGTTCAATATTGTATTCAATGTCCCTCTTTGGAGGAAGACCTGGAATATCATCAAGGAACACATCCCTGAATTCCTATAACACCTGATAGTCCTCCAACCTCAGAGTTTCATCATCTGTTGCCTCCAAAATTTGAGTTGCATACAACTGACAACCTTTCCTACGAAACTTCTTTAACTGCATTGCTGAAACTTTCCATACTGAAATCACCTTTGGAATACCTTTCACAACTACTAGGTTCCCTTCTTCATTCATGCAATTGAAAGTCTTATTATAATAGTCAAGCTTCACCCTGTGAGCTTCTAATGAATCCATTCCAATGAGAACAGCATAGGAACCAAGTGGTAGAACATTCAGATCTACACAAGTGACCAATCCATCCATGACCAATGGACATTTCTTTACCGTTTCACTGAATTTTCTCTTAGTTCCAATGGCTAGCTGAACTAACCAAGATTTTCTATGCTTTACCTTCTTAAAAGCACAAATCTCCACTACTCTAAGAGTAATGTAACTATGTGTAGAACTAGGGTCAGTAAAAATAGAAACAGATTGCTCAACAATCTTACCTCAAACTTCAATCACAATTGACTGGTGATCTTCTTGGCAGTCCTCCAGTGCTGCATAAATCCTAGGGACTTCCCTTGTTACTTGACCCATTGTTTCTGCTTCTTGAATGTTATAAGTTGGCCTTGCACTCTCATTTTTTAGTGGGAAATTTCTGTGCATGTGGGGTCCTCCACATTTCCAACATTGGAGTGGCCCTCTATTCTATTGTGGATCCTTAGGCTTTTCTCCCATCACTCCAACTGGTTTACTCACAGCTTGCGATGGCTGCTTCTGCTGATTCTTGAAGTTAGAAGGTTTGAAACCCTTCTTTCTTTGGTCAAAACTCTTGTTCTTCTTGTCCTTCCATGCCTTATGGTAATCCAGCTTACCTTTTCTTTGCTCATAGCAATACTTATCCTTCCTTATTGCTTCCTCAAGAGTTCTAGGTTCATAAAACTTGATTCTATCTTTGTAAGACTGAGGCAATCCACTCATAAAATGTTTTTCAAATAAGTTTTTGGAGCTATTGAGTGGAAGAATATGCAAATAATTTTTTCATCTCTGATGTACCATACATACCTCAACAACTCCAAAAAAATACTTGCATATTCTTCCATGGTCCGTTGTCCCAATCTTAGCTCATGGCACTCCTTAATCTTATCATCATAATACCTGTCAGAGAGGTATTTCTGCTTGAAATACTTCTTGAACTGTTTCCACTTAAGTCTCCTTTCACTGATCATCTTTACTTGCTTCAAGTGTTCCCACCAAATGGATGCTCTTCCATTCATATTGAATATGGAAATTCTTACCTTCATGTTTCCCGAATAGTCATGCACCTGAAATTACTTCTTTATCCCAAGAAGCCAAGCTTCAGCCTCTTGTCCAGTCTTTACTTCACCATTAAATGAAGGAGGTTTATCTTTCTTAAATTATCCTGAGAGCGACCCCTATGGTGTCTCTTTCTTTTTCTTCTATGAGAAGAAGAACTTGAATCCCCGTTAAATTCTTCAAAATCAGATGACCCACTAGAAGTCCTTCTCCTTCTCCTAGTACCGCTCTTGCTGCCCTCTGGTCTTGCTGTATCTCATCCAGATTCTATCTTTCTCTGCAAGTTTTTCAAACTCTGCAACATTGCATCATTCAACTGTTGCTACTCTTCCTATGGTTTAATAAAGCTTCTCATGGTGGCAGGAACATCTGACGGTGTCTCTTGGAATCTCCTTCCATTGGACTCAATGTCATCATTTTGATTATGGACATTTTATCCCATGGCATCTTCTACTCACTCGTAAGAATCCTGAGCATCATACCCATCATGGGTTCTCATGATTGAACCACCTCTAGCTTTACCACACTGTTCTTTCTGGAGTAACGCTCTTGGAAGTTATCTAAAGTGCTGCAAATGTGTTTGTATCAAACTGTTAGATGCATAATATTAATATAAATAAAAATTACTTACCTTTTCTTCTGGAAATCATAAAACAATAATTATGCTAAAACAAATAATTTTCTCTATTTCATATTCAGCTCTATGACCATGGACAGTCTACTGAAATATGCTAAAATAGTTAGAATTTGTTGAGAAAATTTCCAATTTGAGAAACCCAAAGTTTCCTTCTCTTCATCAGTTCTCTTCTGTACAAACGTTTCGTCGTTTCGGCGGGAAAATCGCCAAACTTCTTATCTGCATTGGTGATGTGGAGGATTTTTCACCTATTTTCTTCTATTGTATCAGATCCACATCCAACTCTCCAAACCTAATCGGCGATGAAACCATCCTATGCACTGCATCGGTGGTTGGGTGTCTTGTGCATCGGGTGGCTAGTCATCTCGGCTTCTGCAATGGAGGCCCATAAACCTTCTATGTCTTCTGCAGCCACAAGCCTATATCAGTAGGTTTAACCCTCTACACATCGGTAATCCAAGTCACTATAATTCTTGTCGTTGCATAGATCCAAACGAAAACTTACCTCCTCTGTGTCGGTGATCGTCTACGTTATTGCATCGGATGATTAGTCTTCTAGGCAGCCGCAATGGCAGAAAGCGATCTCACTATGGGTTCCATGGATATTATCGGTTGTCGGTCCTATTAACCATTGGGTAGATAGTGTTGTAGATTGCTGCAATAGTATATTCTCAAACCCTTAACGCACCCGATCGACCATCCAATCCTCAATAACATTTCGACGACCTTATACTTAAACAAAATTTTCAAATTTTCTTCTCATCGGCTGGCGGAAGTACTAATCACTGTGGCATCGGTGGTTGAAGCCTCTACCCATTGGAAGGATAGTTCACTAGCTAGCTGCAATGATGGACATTCAATCCACTAGATTCCATCTATCCAAACAGCTAACCGTCGCCAATTACCGATGGCCTCAACACTTAGAAATTTTTTTGAAATTTCTTCTTCTGTTGGCGAAAAATTTCTCTATCTTCCGCTGACTCTGTCGGCTCCATAAACCACTAACACCTCGAAATCAGCGAGTGGAAGACTAAAGTATCGGCAGGTTATTTTGTTTAGCATCTGCAATGATGGCTCATCATCTACGATCCTTTCCTGATTGGCGATCCAATCCGCTAATGCTTTTCGATCAACGAAGACTAGTGCTCTAGGCTTCCACAATGGTGGATGCATGAAACACTATCTTCTTCTGATAGCCAATGATTTTGGGCCTTAGAAAAAATTTTAAACTTTCATTACGGCGTTGGCGGCCGGAGGCCTTACCCGTCGGGAGCGTAGTTGTCTAGCCATCCTCAATAGCGGGTGCTCGATCCACTAACTTCTGTCAATCCAAACAACTAATTTTCACCAATGTATCGGCTCATACTTCTTTTAAGTTTCACCAATCAAATTGCCTAACTCCTCTGCTTCTTATCGGTGCCTCGAACAACTAAGTTTTGCTAACATATCGGCGACTTTGGACTGATTCCCTCTGCAATTGTAGCTTCAGTTTCCATTGTTTTCCATCAATGATTTCAACACTTAATCCAAATTTTGAAACTTTCCTACTATCAGCAATCAAAACCAATAACACTGTTGCATCAACATTTTAGTCCCTACGGCAGCCGCAAAGGAGGACTGACAAACCGCTAAATTATTCCGCAGTGTCGGTGAGCCCAACATATATTTTATGCCGATGGATGTTGAACACATAGAAAATTTTCTGCAATTTTTTTTCCAACTTTCCTCCATCGGGTGTGCTTCTACCTAGCTCTCCACTACATCAGAAGTCCTTCCCACTAAGTGTTCTTTTGAACTGACAGTTCAAACACTCAGAATTTTTTTTGAATTTTCAAGTCATTCACTGATTTCTTTTGGGCAGAAGGCAACATGCCTCTGGGAATTGGTTATTCATGGCCCATAGAGGCCCATGCTGCAACCTACAAGCTTTGATACCACACTGTAACATCTCCGACCCTTCAATAGGTGAAGAGGAAGCTACCATGGCATTAACCATCCTGGCTAAGAGCCTCATGAACATGTGCATTCATAAAAATTGAAATGCTGAAAACAAAATTCTTTGAACTAGAACATGCATACATGATTATTTATCATACAGTGGAATCCAACATACATTCATACAAGCATTCAACATGTTCATCATAGTCATTAATAGTAAATAGGATTGCAGAAGTAAAATAGACAAGATTACTTATCTTATAAAGAACTCATTCCACGACTAGCTATGTTGCTGCAATATTCCACCCAACCATAGGCCAGTGTGCTCCTTAATCTCTCAACAACATTGCCACCCTTGAGATGGGCATGATTCTCCAAGGAATAAGGAACAAGAAGGATTACACATAGCCAAGGATACACAAAACATAGCCAAGCCAATATAGTTGGTTTATCAGGCCATCAAGGAGCTGGGAAAGGATAAATGCTAAGCTAGTGAGCCCATTATAGAGCTAGGAACACCTACACCAGAACTAGCCTGACTTCTAATACACCCACACACACCCAACACAAGGAATCAATCCCTTCTCTGCTACATAGTCCCTCAGGACCTGACTTCCCTTCCTGTGCTATTTAGGGGTTGTGGAGAAGAAATCCAGCCCTCTAGCTCTGTCTGTATGGTTTCCAAACACACCAGGTTTATCAAGCAAACCAAGCCCCCATCCCTGCTCCCAACACAGTCCAAATACCAACCATTGGATGCATGCAATCAATCAGCAATTACAGCTTAGAAAGGTAAAATGATTCCTGAGTCATTATTGGCCCTATCGTGGCTAAAAAGACTCCCAAGCAACTTACATCAGTCTCCAAATGTATCAACAACACAGCTCACAATGTGGGGAAAACAATAGTCCCTCCTGGACAACAAAGCCACTGGGAAAAACTTACACAGACCACACTGGGGAAGAAGATACAGACTCTCAACTTGTGCATGAGGAAATTTTACACCAGACCCCGAAAATACAGAGGGAAAACACACTAGATTCCACTATGTGGAAGAATGTGAATGAAAACCAAGAAACGGCTCCCCTCCTGGCTACATGAGATCAAACAGAAAAGATACCTGTGCGTGAGAATGAACAGACTACCATCCCTGTGTGAGGATGAACAAACACTGGAGAGAATGTTGTAGTAGTGAGAATGGGGATTTTGTTGGAGTGATGGTATTGGTTGTTTTTCCTTTCCAACATGAGGTCAAACCACTGGTGGAGTGTGCATGTGGGAAAGGACTGACAATCCTACCACACTCCACTCCCAACCATAACTTCCCCAACTAACAGCAGCAGTTTTTAATGGTGGAATTTGGGTAAGACAAGGGAAGGTAACACATGGATTTTTCCCCATTGGTTCATGGTTTAACAATTCCCCCCCTATCCTTGGGAAAATCATGCCGTTTTCAATATGGTTGCAGTGAGCATAGCTGGTTGGGTTCATTTAATTAAATATGTATATTTACATGATGACAAAACTTGATATGTATGCCGCATGCCCTGATATACCATCGGGGTCAAAATCGGGGTGTTACAGGTGATATCGTTGAGGCCGAAAGTTATCAATAGAGAAACCATGGGAATAGAGAATGAGGCTAACTCTGCTATGGAAAAGTTTAAGTATTTCAATAGGTTGGATGAAGCATTCAAGATGATTTTTCTCAATATCTCAAGGGATATTTTATATCATGTAAATAGTCTTACAACACCTAATAATGTGTGTCTCAATCTTGAGTCACTGTTTCAGAAGACATATGAGATGAGAGGACACCATTTCGAAAATGAGTTGATCACATTGAGCCCAACTGACTTTGAGACGATCCATAATTTCTTCACCAAGTTCAAATCCTTAGTGCTTCAACTGAAATAATGTCACATCATAACGAAGGAAGAGAAGCTTATCTTGTCCATTCTTTTTAATCCAGGGCCTTAACATTCAGTATTTATTTTGGCATTCCACTCATGCAAGCTTATAGCTTAAAATTGGAGAATTCCTACTTTGGAAGACTTCATGAAGTCTTTGACTCAAAAAAAAGAAAAAATGGTTCAAATGGATACGATCAATTCCACCAAGGATCAATCCCTTGCTTTAAGTATTTCAAATGAAGGAAACACTAGTGGAAAATGAAAGATTAGTGACCACAAGACCAAAACGTTTTGTCACCACAATTTTTTTAAAGGGATAAATGAAAAAAAATGATAATTCTAAGTGAGCTAACTAAAAATGACCAAGACAAATGACCACTTTTGGTCACGGGATAAAAACTAACTGAAAATGACCAAGATAAATGACCAAATTTGCTCACGACATATCTAGACTACAAATGAAGATATTACAATTGGCCATTTATTTGGTCATTTTTAGTTGTGTCACTCCAACAATGGAAAGAATTACAAATTTGACAATGAACTTGTACATTTTACTAAATTCCAACACCGCAGATGGATTCAGAGATCCCTTTAAAGAGGGTCTTTGAATCCATCTGTAGTGTTAGAATTTAATAAATGGTAGACCCTAACATGGATTCAATAGTTTATTCCCTCATTGTTTCATCAGTTGGATAGATCATTGTTTTCACAATGTATTCTTTATTATTCTCATCAATAGTTCTGCCTCTCCATTTTTTACCTTAACCTGTGGCCTATGGTAAGGCTTTCTGTTATCCCCTCTACAACGTCCTAGCAAGAAACCAAATTGATTGTGATGTTTCCAATAGCATCATTATAATACTTCCCATTGACATACCCCATAGGTGTGATAATTTTGTAGCCTGCATTTATATTTTAATAGACCTTCATTAATACAATGGAGAAACTTAGTCCCATTTCATTGATACATATATTTTGACCATTAACACATTTTTGGCATTGCAATATTGGGTTTGTTGTGTATCCATTGTCTTTTCCTTTTTCAATTAAATGTTTTTTAAATCTTTTTATTAAAAGTGTACGTTAATATTCTACCTTTTGTTGACATTAACTTACATGTAATAAAAAGATAAATTTAAAATGATTTAACTATACATATTTTAAAATAAACCTATTGAACATCAAATTTCATCAATAATTTACTTACCTAATGGAAATTCAACAACAAACTGATAATCACGGCCTACCAAATAAATAAATCAACCATAATCCAGCCATATTCTCCAAAAAATAAAAATTAAACCCTTACCTCCACTATATACATATAAATTTTAACTATAATTTATTTTTAATTGTCTTCCTTTGGTCGTATTTATGCTATTTTAATGAAATTTAGCAAATAATTTTATCTAAAACAATTTTCTATTGTGGATGCATTTTATCAGATTACCTCGTTAAACTAATTTAATTTTGTCCTCAACCTTTTGATTTGGCAGTGTGTTTTCCCAAATTGGCTATGTTATATAGCCTCAACCAAGGTTTTGGAACAATTATGGACCGATGGAGTGCTCCCCATTGCTTATGCCCTATATGAATATTTCAAACAGAGGATCACCCCAACAAAGGTAATGTGAGACATCGTTTTCTTATGTTTTTGTAGAAGATAGATCGAATATGTAATTTGCAGCTTGCCTGCTTGGATGTTGAATATTTTTCGAAAGCTTGTCTTTATGTTACGCTCAGAAAATAGTATGAAATGCAAAGTCCATTTGATATTGAACATGCATACCTACGATTATTAATAATTTATAAATAATTTAGAATATTTTAACAAGCATAAAATCACATTACATTTTGGGACCAAAACCCATCCATAAACCCTATATATGTAGTGTACAAAATCATAGCACCAACCCTTGTCAGTGGGTTTTTTTCTCGATTAATGGCACCCTCATTTGTAGTTGGTGCTAAACCTCCTTACCCTGGCTCTCCAACTATAAGAGATGTTGCTCCTATCACATTAGCTGCTAGGTCAATGGGTTAGGATTTTACTTGGTAAACTCAATTAACGGGATATGTTGGTGAAGTTGGTGAAGCTATCAGGAATGTGTGGAGGATATGATATGTTTTTCTGGAGTATATGATATATTTTTGGAACTCAATATCGATCTTGAGTTGTCTTCACTATTTTTCTTTAAGGGAATAGCTAGTGCAAGAAAAATTACCAATTAATTCTCTTACAAAACTTATAAAGCTTGCTTGAGATAAATGCAATGCAAATTTTTCTTGGATTTCAAAATATTTATTGGCCACCCGTTGGCCTAAATTTTTGGTTGACAGTGTAGTAAAGGGATAGTAGGGAATGCACTAACTAGGCAAGAAATAATTGGAATGATTAAAAATATAGGAATGCTAAATTAATGTTCATGGTTATGGTGTCATGGAGGAATAAGAGATTTTTGTCAGAGGGAGAGGAAAGTACCAAGTAGGGAGTTTGAGAGCTGCATGATTGCATGAATATAGAAAATATGAAATGACAGAACCACAATAAATTTGAGTTCATGTGGATTTGTAGGCTCGCTCAAATCCTCAGCCTTGGATTTGTCCTTAAATAAATACAAGATTTCATTCCATAGTAGCTAGGTTCAATAGGAGGAAGGAGCATATCCCAAAACACACCCTATAAATAATCCTACACAACCTATCTCATCTTGGTGTATGAATCTAGAGCCATACTATTCACCCTAGTGGAATTAATATGCTAAATTTCAGTTTGTCTAAGTAGGATATTTTATATCTAAGCTAAAGAGGATATAGTACAAGTATTCACTTAAAGTCAGTAAATCATATTGTGTTTCATTCTGCATGACACTACAAAAAATGCATTCATTGTTGTGGGTCATTGCCAAAATCACATTTAACCTGTTGGGTGCGCTTGTTCAAGCCTTCCTTTATTTTGTTTCCTAAGAATCTCGACATCATGGAAGGATCCTATGGTGGAGGTATATCCTTCCCGCCTTTAGTTAATAAAGAGGCTAGAACCCACATGGCCAATGGAATAAGAATTTCTCCATATTTACATGCAATCCCTAGACTAATAAATTCCTTCAAAATTGTATTTTGTTGTGCAAGACTGAAATCCAACTTATTGTAGAAATTGAGTCAATATTTGCTGCATCATCCAGATGGATCAGGTTTTAGCAGGGCGTGTTGTGTCTGGTGTTTAAATTTTAAGGAATACAACCATAGAAATTTCACAATTCTTTACAACTATGACAATTCCAAGGTAGAGGAATTTGAAGTATTGAGAGCATTTGTATATTAGAGGGGAAAGAAATTATTAGGTGTAGATGTTAAAACACTAAAGAAGGTGATAGCTCTAGGATTTTTATTCTTTGTCATATAATTTAACTAAACCATTTTTGGAGATACAAAGGATGTGTTGATTGTGATAGCCGAGGGCAGTAATGCAAAGATTATACCCTTTTTGAATACTTGATTCACCCTACCAATGACCATTGGCTTCATGGAAATATACACTAATATTTCTAATCTGTTATCCAAACAAGCACTCTTGTAGACCTATATCTTCCACTTCATCGGCTTCTTTGGTGCATTTTGGTTTTTTTCTATATTCTTTTAAATATTTTTTTCACCACATAGGGTTTGAAGATAAGCTTCTTTGGATCTTAGGTTAAAAAATTTTACACCGATTTCTATTCTTTCTATATGGATGCTTTGTGTGTTTTATGTAATGATAGAGTTAAGGGGGAGTGTAGTTGTTTTGGGTTTTTTCCAATCAAGTAAATTTTTTGTCTGATTTCAGTCATGATTATTGTCAACAACACACCTAATCAATATCAACCATTTTTTGTTGTTGAATTTATTTTATTTTATCCATTAACAAGGAAATTCATCGATTTTATGAGTTTTCAAATTATTATGCAATTGTTCTTCGAATAAAATTCATACTTAAAAGTGAAGAATTACTTTCATCCAATTGTTTCAAAGAATATAATTGAGAAGAAAAGGAGGTAAATTGATTATTTCATACATTGACTATTTCTTTTGTTCTCTATTGTTGATTCTCATAAGGAGTGGGTTCCAACTTGTTGTTTCTATTTTTTGATAGGCTTCAATCATGAAAAATTTGGGTAAATGGGTTAAGATTTCACTTGGTAAACTCAGTCAATCAAATTAGTTGGTGAAGTTGTTGGGAATGCTGGTGGGTAGGATCTATTTATAGTTCTCAAAAATCAATAGGCTTTGGTTAAATTTCCTTCTGAACAAATTCAACTAATGGAACTCAATATCGATCTGGAGTTGTCTTCACTATTTTTTATTCAAGGGAATAGTTGGAGCAATAAAAAATACATGTTAATTCTCTTACAAAACTGGTAAATATTTCTTGAGATAGATGTAGCCCAAAATTTATTTGGATGTAAAAATATTTTTTGGTCACCCACAGGCCTAAATTCTTGATTGACAGTGTAAAAAAGGGAGTATAGTGGAGGTTATGAAAATGTGGATATGTTTCTTGAGTATTGCTAGTGCTTGACTCTCCGAAGTCATCTTCTTGATTTTCAGCTTAACTAGCTCAATGAGCGCTACCAAGAACTCAAAACAATATTGTAGCCATGATACTCATTATCTTTGATGCAATCAAGTTTTTCATAGAACCACTCTGCCTCTATCTCCCACACTCAACTTATTCCTTTTCACATCTTCAATTTCCTTGCCAAGATTTCATTGTCATCCTAGAAGGAGGGATCCCACGAATTGAGAATCATAACCATCTTCAAAAATACACACAAGAATGTCTGTTATAATCTTACCATTGGATTAATTACCATCGAAGATCCAAATCTTAGGCTCTATCAACCGCTGAGAGGGATCAAATATATGTAGGTGCAAACCTCTTCTTAGGTATTGCACTTAATGAGCTATCAACTTTGGTGTGTCCTATATATAACCATTGATTAGATTCAAACCAAAAGACATATCTTTTTATTTAAGGTCCACATATAATATTTTTATTATTAATATTTAATATTATTTATGGCTGACATATAATATTTTTTATTTTGTTAGGAACAAACATTACGACATTTCCCCGTACATGGTTTTAAAACCATATGCAAGGCCCTCCTACAACCATGGGTTGTTTAGGAAGCCTTGCACATGGTTTTAAAACCATTTGCAAGGCCCTCCCAAACCATGTACAATAAAACCATGGGTTGTTTAAGAGGCCTTGCACATGGTTTTAAAACCACGTGCAAGGCCCTCCTGAACCATCTACAACAAAACCATGGGTTGTTTAGAAGGTCTTGGACATGGTTTTAAAATCATGTGCAAGGCCAATATTTGTTTGTGGATAATTCAATTTTTTATTTGTTATTATTTTGTTAGGTAAGAACATTACAACATCTTTTACGGGGTAATTAAATTTTTACTTTTTTATTGTTTTGTTAGGTAGGAAGATTAAAACATCTCCCCATATATTAGGTTGTTTTCCTAAGCGACATTTATTTTGGTGTATAAGTAATTTTTTATTTTTTATTAATTCTTAGGTATTATTTTTTCCTGACATGTTACAAATGTTATTACGGTACATCAGGTTACAAGATCTCTTCCATAATATTTACTATCACTATTAATTTTTGTTGACATGTTACAAACGTTACTAACGTTGCATCATGTTACAAGATCTCCCCCATACTAGGTTGTAGAGCGCCTCTCGGCGCAATCACTCAAATAATTCTAAAAAATCCTTGCAATAAATAAGCATTGCATGAAGAAATATTCAAGGATATCCATGGACCTTTACTTTTCCAATTGAAATATTCATTACTGTTAATTTAGGGTTAGGTTAGGGTTTGAAATATGCAATCAAACTTTTATACTTTAATACATAAACAAAACTAAAACAAGATCAGATCCAGAATAGTACTGCTGCACATTGATAAAAAATTCAAACATAATTTTCATCTCTTTCAACTTTAACACTCCATTGGTCACTGTGTTAAGGTTGGTCCTTGAGATAATTTACCAAATGCCATGTATAGTAACAATATTAACTGATAAAACAATAATGAACAAGAAATAACAACAACAAAGAACAATAACAATACTAATACTAATCTAGGATTGTTTTAGATCAGCCTTATACTTAGACGCTTTTAGGTTTTGATCTTGTCACAGAAGGGATAAGTCACCTAGATGAGCAAATGATGTACATTGAGAGAGAGAGATTAAGAGGGTTATATAAATAAGGATATAAACCTTATATCCTTAGTCAAAGGGAAGAGAAAATTCAATCATTTACTCGGGATTTGATAGCACACCAACAGAGGGACATAGTCATGCACAATATAGTGACACTAGTAGACAAGAATAGAGACACACAACCCATGGTGGGTACACAGTCGCACTGGTAGAGAAGAACAGAAACACATATCCCACAGTGGGTACATAGTCACACTGGAAGGGACGCAATCATGCACATTACATAGCCACGCTAGGTTAAGAGAAACACAGTCCATGGTTTAGTGAAAACCGAATAATCAATCCATAGCTTAGGTAAAGGCCAACAAAGAGTCAAGACTAGGGTGAGATCTAAGCTCGTTTTCCCTCTCAAAGCTCTTTTTTTTCACTAATATTAAAATAAAAAATCATCAAGTTTTATTATTTCTACATTAATTTATGTGTCTATATGCTTAAGTTAGAAGGGCACGATGACATGTAAAATGAAAAATCCTCTTAAATAATAAAGATGACTAGAAAATAAAACCTGTCTTTGTTGACAAGAAAGAACCTTTTACATGTATTTGTCATCAGTAGTTTTGTTTTATTATATTGATATATTTTAATATTACAAAGAAAACAAGATATTCAGTACAAATTTGAGTGAAAAAGAATAGAAATATATGGTTTGAACAAAATGTTGTCTATATTCATCTCTGCATTTTGTCATGCACATGTTGCCTCTTTCGCTTGTTTTGTCATCATCTTATTATATTTTGACATGGGAATTGTATCCATATTATTTTGGTTATTATTTCTGAGTTCTTTATCTATGTTTCTTTCTTGTATATTAGTGATAGGCGTTGATTTTTCACCGCCACAAAGTGCTTGCACTAGATTGTACTTCTGAGTCCCATTCACTTACTATGTGTTTAGTTGTTGGACATTAAAAAAATTATCTTACTTTTTCTTTTATTAATTTATATTATCTTATGGATCTTCATGTATCATTCAATTTTTTGATGTACTACGGAACCTCTTATGTTTATTTCATGGACATGTCCCTTTGTGGAGACTCTGTATTATTTTATTAACAAGTGAGAGTAGATATGCAAAAATTGGTGGAACCATAGATTAGTAGCACTGCTTGTAAGTTTCATAGGCATGAGAGAAGGTAGTGGATGCCAAATATCACTAACCATGTGAGCTCCCACTACATGGGAAGTTTGCTAACATCCATACTCTACCACCTCAATCAAGTGGTCCAATTGGATGATTAGTCACCATCATCCCAAGGAAAATCTAAGAGGATGTGTTGTATGCCCATTTTTCTTTTCAAACTTGAGAGACAAATTTCCAGCATAGGAGGATCAATCTATAGCCATCATTCAATAAATTCCCTTAATTGCTTCTCCCAAAAAAGGAAATAACCATTATGGGGGTCTTTTTATGCTAAAATTTGCACTTTGATTTTCCGAGTGTCAAATCCTTAAGCTATCATAGTCAATCAATGAAACAACAAAAAATGGATATTAAGACCATATTTTGAGTTTACTAGGCATAGTTGGAAACCATAAATCAGAAAATGGGGATAATATATTGTCTAAATTTCAGTATGTATCCACCTAACTACCTCAATTTCCATGGAGCTTGTCCAAATGGAAGTTCATTTAATAACAAAGTATTTGTCTAGTACCTCAAATGCATTATCTGGCAATATGAAAATATGTTTCTTATCATTTATGCTACTTTGGGAGGACTCTAATACTTTCTCATTTCCTTCCTTTCTAGCATGCTCTTTCTCTTAAAATAGAATATTTTTTGGTGGTGTTATCTTAAATAGTGCATTGTTACCAAAGTCAATGTTGAATTCATATGATTGGAAATCATCCCCCTATTATTGAATCTTTCTAGGTGAATTTCAATTATTTTTATAGAGGATGCTATTTACTGCTGAATATGTCAGAGCTCAAATGTCAAACAATTTTAGAAATTTCATGCAATAGACTGTTGACCTCTTGGGATGTGCCTTACCTTGTATAGTTCATATGTGCAAGTCATATATGTAATCATATCATGAACATGAATTCCATATTTCATTTGTTTAAATAACTTTATTACCTGAAGAGTATCCACTTTATAGAATCCATCCATTAATATGTTGCTTGCAACAACATCAGGGATCAAACCCTGTTTTATCATTCTCATAGAAGAATTATTGAAATTTGTTGTTGATGTAGCTAGATAGCTTCATATTCAAATATAGAGAACAAATAAAAAGAATATTTGAGGAAGTACTAGAGAGATGAGAATAGTGGTCATAACAGAGTAAGTGATAAGACACTACAACTTTGAAACTAGAAAGGTTGTGCTTCATCACTGACCAAGCCTACAGGTCAAAGTTAGTGAGGAGGTAATAAGGATAAAATAATTTTGGGGTGGCAGAAAAGCAGTGTTTTAGTCACAGGCTTAAGGCTAGAGCTTAGTGACGCTTGAAGATATTTTAAGCCATTAATACATTCATTTGACAATAAAATAGAACTTTATTTTTGGAATTATGGAACTTTGTATTTTCCTTTTTTTTGTAAACTTAGCTGCTGTTCTACTAATATTATACAAAAATAATTTTTCAATCCATACTGTGACCAATACCCTAGGGTAAATGGACAACAGATGACCAGATATCTAGAACAACTGTTCAAAATATGTCCAAAATGGGTTGGAGCAATGTCTCAAAACAACAACATCAAACCTATAGAACTGAAACATTTCTAGCTATCTGTAGATTGTCCTAAAACAGACTGGCAAGAAGACTTGACATTGCTACTATAATTCTTCACCTTCCTCATTCAAATCCTCAGAAAGTTATATTGGCTAAGATATTGTTCCTTCCTCTAGTTGATCTCTTCTTGCCCGTGTTTCTTTTGCCGGAATCTATCCTTCATCATCCTGATTTTCCATGACAATTTCTATGCCCCAGATGGATTCATATTTTTTTCCCATTTGATCAAGCTTGCTTAAAATGTCTTGCTGTCATTTTCCTTTCTCTTCAAATTCTTGGTAAATAAAGGATTTTTTGAGTTAGTACAACTCGACCAATTTCATGTACTTGGTGTCCTTGCTTCTGAAGAAGCGTGTGTTTGGGACCCAATTTATAGATTTCTCATTAATCTGTTCTATAGGGGTATGTATTCTTTCATTGCTAACCACTTGTCAATGTGTTCAACTTCAACCTATTTATTTACAAGCTTGGCAAAGCATCTATGGTTTCTACTAGCTATAGCCATTGCTTCATCCTGGGCTCTTGTTTCTCATTTTCTGTGTTGGCTCCCAATTTTTGAATTCCTACAGGATTTTGGCCTTCCATGCATAGCCCCATGCTGACTTTGTTCATTCCTATCCTCTTTCTTAGATTTCATCTTCTAGGTCAAACTTAGGAAACCTCCAATATAATGTTACTTTCCCAAGAGTGAGAAAGGGCCAGGAGAGGGAACAAATGGAGAGCATGATAAAGCCACCCATAGAAGAGGAAGTGACAACTAGAGAGGGAGAAACCACAATTTAGGAAGAAGATCACCAAAACATTCAAATTTAGAGAAAGTATATCCTAAACAAACAAGGGGAAACAAAACCAGAAAATCCCTTCTCAGATAAAGACCAGTAGCACTGCCAAACTAGCCCATAATAAACTACCTTAGACTGAGAACCAAACAATGCCAACTTGAATACCCTCTGTAAAATATGCCATAGTCCATGAACCTATATCAAACCCAAGACCAAATCCTTTTCATAATTTTTGACATGAGTGAGGTGATGGGTATATAATGAAAAAACTTGCATGCAAGGCGAAGGGGCTGAGCCATGATGGCTCCAGAATTCACCCTGCATTTCCCTTCCGCAATTTATCACCTGGAGCATGGAGAGATATAGATGGTTGAGGTGAAGAGACACCCATGTCTCCTCCATCTGCTTTCTTTCTTGGCACGTGATACATGGATTGTATTTCCCTTCTTATGTTTGTTTTCAATGCACATTTATCCTTTATCTTTGCAGTTGGACCATTATTGATAGTAAGGATACATATTGAAGGACACCTCTATGTTTTTTGCCAGTTATTTTCTTCCATTAAAGAAAAATTTTCCATCTATGAATTAGACCTATAGGTCATACTTGATTCAGTGCCAAAACTTTGCCAAGTGTATTTGTCCTTGTAAAAGTTCAAATGGAAAAAATGTCAAATGATGGAAAAAAGTCTCAAGTTAAACTTAGAGAGTAAGACATGCAAATATCTTGTGAGTTTTTCAGGCCTCGATAGTTGGAATCAACAAAAGTTCTGCAAATTTTTTTGGTTGAAACCTTATGTTTAAAAGAAAAGTTGAATCTGCTAAGTTTTTGTCAAATTTTAGTGAGATTTGTTAGACATTCCCAAACCATGGTAAACATGTTCTTCTCTCTAAAAGAAATTCTACAGGAAACTAAATAGTGAAAAACTAATGATAGAATCTATAAACATATACTGTAGAAAATATAGAATGGGAACACAATAATTTTATGGTAAAAAACTGTCACTGCTTTTCGTTACTTCTAAAAATGAAAATCTGCTACAGGAAACAATGAACTATTAACTGCTGAACTGAAAAAAATGAATCAATAAACATATACCTTTATCTTATATTTTATAGATTGAGAGGAAGAGTAGGTGCAATGAAATTGAACACATGCACAGCAATGCCTTAACTTAATATGATCTGAGGCATGCAAGCATGCATCCTTCTTGTGATATGTGCCTTAACTACTAGGTTGCATGCACTTCACTAAATTGAGCTAGGTTGCATGTGCCTTACTTGAGTGAACGATGCAAACTTAAATTAGAAACTTAATGCGTGAAAAATTTAACTAAAGAAAAACCAAAAACAGAACTTATCTACTAAATATAAAAGGCATCTAAATTGGAACTAAATTGATGATGCCTCATGCATTTTTTTGGCATGCATGCATCCTCTATTTCTCTCTTATTCATTACTACTCATGTACCCTCATTAATACTGTATGGAATTGTTAAAGGCAGGTTGTATGGAACTACTGTATTGTTGTATGAAACTCTGATGGAGGAGGGTTTGCTTTCCATAGTAAAAACTTGCACTCCTCTCACACATGCTTTCTTTGTGTGCACCAAGGTCTCCTCTGCTTGCTGCTGATAATAATGGCATTCCACCACCCTTTTCGAGGAACTAAAAATCCAATGTTCTCTATACAAGGGAAATTGTTTTATGCTAAGCACTAAATACTCCCTCTGCATTTGGAATATCTCATCTACTAGGGTTTTGGTGAAACAATTTACCATCAACAAACTTGAAGAAACATGAATCTGGACTACTTCTTCCTTTTGTACTTTGAACTCTCTTCAGAATCTTTAAGGTAAAAACCTTTTGTACAAGGAACACTCAAAATCCATGCCAACCATCTTTGTCCATCATGCCATCTTTACTGATCAACATTTTCATCATGAATTGTTTCATATATCCTGCAATTATGAGCTAATTTGTATACATGGCCAAGGAAATTGTATAAGATTTGTCAAATAATGAGATGAAATCTACACTAAAATTGAAAGATTCCAACACAAGTTGATGCAAAAATCCAAAACTGGTGGTGCATGCATCAACCCATCTAGGGAGAGTTCCTCTTCCTCAGTGAATCCTCTAATAAATGGAGTAAAATAGTTTCATCAAGGTCAACTCTCCCTCTTGTTGAGAGAATCCTTTTGTGACAAATTTACCCTGGCACTCTTCCATACTCCGACATCATCTATAATCAAGGAATGAGTCACTGATTCCATAGTTGGTTCTATAACTATCTCCTCACGCTAGAGGCACACCTCCTTCATGAATTATTTTCATACTTGCTCAATTGTATTTACAAGTATCCTATAAGGGCCACCTTCTTGGAGTGCTCTGGCCAAAGCTTGATAAAATCCATGCCTGTTGTCTCTAATGGTGACTTGCTGACCATCAAATTCGTCTAAACTCTACAAATATGTGATGCAAGAAACTAAAAGAAAAGTCGTAGTCAAGAAAGGAACATAAAAGACAAAATACAGTTCAAGAACATCCCCTAGAGGCATTTGGAAAGACATGGATTCCAATCCCTTTACAAGATAATTGTCATCATAACCAAACTCCACATGTAGTCCTCCCTCTTCATCATGAAACTTGCTGAAAATATTTTTGTCATGAGTCACATGTTTGGAAGATCCACTATCCACATACCATCTAACAACTGACATTTGTGTTTGTGGAAAGACACAACACAATGGAAAAACAATCAGCAAGGAAGCGCTTCTAGCAGCAGCTGAGAATGGATTAGCAGTAAGACTATTGAACAAAGGGAAGAATGTTCTGAACGTAGATATTGTTGACAATAAATAAACACAGAATAAGGGTAAGTTAGATGACCCAAAATATAAGGAAGACAATAAAAAGTAGTTGCTCATAACATATTTATCTTTTCACTCTAGCTCCAACTGCAATAAGAAACTCAATTTCTCTTTGTCTAGTTTCTGTCCATGTGACTACTGCTATATATAGTTGTATAAAATTATAAATTTTATGTACTTTTCATTTCATGATAGATCCTCATTGGATATTTTGAGGCCAATCAAAATTTCATTATAATTTATTTCTTACCACTTTTCTTATGCTAAAGCAGTTAGTTGATGCAGTATTTCCTCACCATCTTAATAGAAAATTTATGTGCATTAGAAGCATTGTTGATCAGTATTTTCTTGTTAAACTATAGTATTGCAAAGCTATCACATTTTTTCAAGAATGAATATGCTACTATTTATTGGCTAGAATGGATATTTTATGTTTTATTCTCTTCATGCATTAACATATAAACCTTCTGACAAGTCTCATAGTCAAGTAAATGTTCCAATATTTTGGGTAAACTTCCCTATTTTTGACATAGCTCTCTATTTTTTCACGGAACCCAATCAAATGTTTGATTTTTCAACATTGGAATGCTAAATATATCACATAATTCTTTCAACCATAGGATATTTGATGTTGTTTTTATGGATCTCATCCCACAAATCATTATGATACAAATATATTTTATTAAATTTCTCATCCTAGTGAACGAAATCACCAGACTTGTGTAGGCTTGCTTACATTTCTACTATGTATTTGTAGGAAACAATTCTCTACAATGATGAGAAATTTTCATAAGAGGAGCTGCAAAACATCAAACTGATGATACAAAGAAACCTATATAAATAGCTTATCATATTGCTTGAGGGGAGTGAGTGATTTGAAGAGGAAAGCTTAGCAGATATGAGATGTCACAGTGTATATTAGCAACCCTTTTCCCAAGGTTTTCTAATAGAATACTATCACATACCTTCATTTTAATTGATATTCTATGTTTTTTTGGCTCAATGATTTTTTACACAGATATTTCCATTTTATAAATGATATCATCAATAATATGTCAAACATTGAATGATATGTTGTTTCCACAGTCTATATTGAAAGTTGTCTTGGTGAATTTATGTTTTCTTAATATGATCTGTAGGCAGATTGTTTGATCCAGATTGAATTCTACCAAAAATTGCTCAGGACGTGCTCCCGATCTTATTATTTTGAAACTCATGCCATTTGGGTGGTAGAAACACTAGCCGGAATGAATCCTTGATTACCCCAGCTACTTCACTATTGAAACAATGCCCTATTTGCAATTATGTATATTTATGATACTAGGAAGGTTTTAATTTTTACATTTTCTCCTTTACATCAATGTGTGAACTAGTCACACATTGATGCAAGTGAGATGAATTTAATGCCTTTTTATGTTTGTTTATTCAGAACATTACAGGTCATCTAGGAAGTAATGATCCTAGGTTGGCTGTACCCAATTTGTTTGCACTCATACTGAGGTCGGCCCCATTAAGTTGTGTTATGCAAATCATCAATCAATTCCCTGATTTCAAACATAAAATAACAGGTAAGTGGTTTCTTCCTGGAGTTGGATCCCTTCCATTTTAAAACCATTCAATTGAGCTATTTATTATTGTTATAAGCCTTAGAATATCTGCTAAATTTTCCTTCCCTACAGTATATTCACCTAACCCCTTTCTAACCATCAAGGAAAATGTAAAGACATGGTTGTTAGGTGACTTAAATTCTGCAATGAGCTTATTGTATTGTCAACAATAACTGAAAAATCGTCACATTGTATGTTTGCAAAAGCTACTCCACTAATATGGACTCTCATATATTTGCAAGCTGCCCCTTCTGTTTGTCTTTGATGAATACTTGGAATTTTGTTTGTGTATATAAGAAGAGGAGTTTTGGACATCTTTCATATTCTTTCCCTTTGAATTCCTTTGATCCTTTACTACTGTTGCCTGTGATTAAGCCCTATAAGGGCTCTATGTGCCTTTGAATGAACACAATCAATTCTATATGAGTAAATATTTATTCCTGCTTTCGTAGTATAGTAGGATTGCATCTTACATGAAATAATACCCTTGCTTTTATCCATTATGAAAGATCTAGAAATGCATTATAATCTTCATATTTTGGAACTTTGAATGTACATAGGGAATATTGATTTATAGCCCAGATTGATTAACTAGGGTTGTTTAATGGCTGAGATATACCCAGAAAGGACCTAATGTATGACCATCTTCATTATTGTTGGAGTGCCCATAATTGTTGTTCATCATCTTTAAGGTTGCAAAATTTGAAAAAACCCAATACTGTTGCAATGCATACCCAAAATGTTCCATGGTTGTAAGTGACTATAGGGTCACAAATACCACCCATAAATTTTATATAATGATAGAACACCCTCATTTCTAAATTGGGACATGCCACTATTTAAATTTGGGTAATAGTTACAATGTGAGACATGCCTTGAGCCTCTTGAAGTGCACCTATGCCTGGTTAAAAGAAGAGAATTAAGAAGCATTCACTTACATGATATTGTCAACGTTAGTTTTGTATTGATTGTTATTTCAAAGTTAAGAGAGGTATAAGATGGATTTCTTATAACAATAAAACAACTTGAATGTTTCTCCAAGAATCCATAAACCTATATTTAGATAAATCATAAGGGAGGAGGCGGTGCTACCCATAATACCCTTTTTCTTCTAGTTAAGGAAATTATGCAAAATAATTGATAGGGTAGTGATTCTAGATTGTCAATTGAAGCTTTCAAGTTAATTGTAGTCATTACAACACCTATTGTATAGTGTTGTCTACTTTGATCCTCCATTTTTTATTTTGGATGTGTGTATTTTCTTGTTTACTTCTTACTAAGGATGAGGATTTTTAGCTTCCATATTGTTTAATCAATGTTCAAAGTATTGCAATACAAGAATATTGAGAAAATAGTGTGAAACTAATTTATCTCTAACCATGACAGTTTCTGGTCTATGAAGACTCTTGCAAGTATGCTTTGGATTCCTCCTTTTCTTTGCAAGAGGAACTACTTGTTTCTTACTCGTGCAATGCTACACTTATTTACATTAGAGAGATACTAATATCATTTCCACTGGTCCTATTAACTAGTTGAAATTGATCAACATGATGAGGATATGTTGTAAATGTTGAGATCAGCTTCCTAGCGATGTAAATTATAACGAAACTTGTAATATGATGTTCAATTAATCATAAATCATATTTTTTTGTGCTTGAATTTCATTATTTGACTATTCTTTGGCAAAGTTTCATTGTTATAGTGTTGTTTATGGGAAGTTTCACTATTACGGTGTTTGTTTACGGAGAAACTTTAGTAGTAAGTCCTTTCAAAAAACTCATATTACTTGTTTTAGAGTGAAGTTGTCCAGAAATATGAGCTTTAATAGTTTGTATTTTGTTCAAATTCATGAATTTTAGTCATTGTAACTGATCTATTTCTGAATGTTAGTTTGCAAGTTTCCTAAAAAAATATGAACAAGGTTTTTTGGGTTGGGATCCAATTTTTTAATGTTGGTAGTTTCAAGAATAAACAAGTATGTATCTAAAATTTGTGAATCCACTTTGCAAAAACAAATATTATGGATTTAAGTCCAATTATTTTGATTTGAGATGTAAGATCATTTCTAGAAACCTTTAGTTTCAAGTTACTAACACATTACAAGATGATGACTTTGTTACTACTATTTATTAAATTATTTGTTATTAGATTAAGCATAAATTCAATTTTGGTTTCTATTTGAAATTTAGTTAAACTACAATAAACTGTTGAATCACCTTTTGACTTTAAGGGGAACAATGATTCCAACCTCTTAATTGTGATCATGAACATTGGGAAATTTAAGGCTTTATGTGGTTATATGGGTTCTCTCATAGGTTAGAATATTATGTTATTGGAAATGTTAAAATATTCTCCCATATTTTTGGTTTCTTCTTCACATTAGATGCATTTAAACATACTATACTTCTAGGACAATGTCCTAACTCAAGTGTTAGGTGGCTTACAACTTATGATATAGATAAGAATAAAGGATGATGTTACCCTACACATGTTGCAAAACACTACACTTGTACACTGAAGATACATAGGCATATGAATTGGGATGCCACCCGTATGGCATGCTTAACTCATGAGAATGGAAAACATAGTATACATAAGCATGGCTTTATTGATTGATTTCTTATGCTTGTTTGCAAACAACCATCCTGACTCCTTCGATTGTGGATGTTTAAGTGGAAAATATAAAACAATGGTGAAGAGGGCGTAAACATCACCGAATACAAATATAGGATATCGTTTTGAGGTTTTAATAACATCTATTCAACATTACAGACCAAAATCAAATAATTCTAGACAAAAATCAATGAAGGAACAAAATATGGGCATAAAAAAGAGCATGATGTAGCCTTGTTATCGATTCTGGAAATGTTGAGCAGAAGTAAGAGGAAGTTACTCAAATCTGGGAATTAATTGATCACTTATTAACATGAGTAAGATTGTCCAGACGTCCTAATTAGGTTCACACATCAATCTTATCAGTTCTGGGCACTCTGGTTTCATTTCTACCATCAAACAACGAATCATTTTAAAAAATCTTGGGCACTCTTCCACCATAAAACAATAGTGAAGAGGGTGTAAACAACCCTAAATACAAATCCAACCTATCATTTGAGGTTGTAATAACATCTAGTCAACATTTCAAACCAAACTCTCAACAGTCTAGACAAGACTCGACAAAGAAACAAAATCTCTACATAAAAAAGAACATTATGCATCCTTGTTATCAATTATGGAAATATTGAGCAGCAATAAAAGGCAATTTAATCAAATCTAGGAATTAATTGATCACTTCTTAGCACAAGTATGGATGTTCTAACCTCCTAATTAGCTTCACACACCGATCTTATCGGTTCTGGGCACTCTGGGTTCATTTCCACCATCAAATAATGGCCTTCTTGGATTTTTGAGCACATTTTAGACACAAAAAACAAATTTGAGTTGGATTTAGGCCATAAAAATCAATGTTGGGAATAATCTAGGTATAATACAAGGGTGAAGTTTAAAATTTGGGCATGTTTCTTGGAAGACTCCTCTATGGAACAACAATAAATGTACATTCCTGCACATGATTGTGGATAGAAAAGAGCACCGATCCACCTTATAAGGAGAATTTGGAGGTACTGATATGGATTTATGTCCCTATTGTAGCATGTTTTGAGGGGGTTGTCCCATTTTAGAGTCACTATGAAAGAGGCCACGTCCTTGGAGAAAAATTGTAGATGGTTTTAGATTGAAACGGTAATCATATATGCCTTGAGGAAATAATTAGAAGATTGGTTTTTGTGTTGTCCCAAGTCTTATCACATCCCATGTGTCTAGTTTTGAAATTTTTTATGCCATTGTTCCCTAATACATGGATATGAGATAAGTTAAGTAATTATATAGGAGACGTTTGGCATTGGAGAGGCTAAAATGGGTGTTTCTTTATATCTCTTCCATTTTGGAAATATCGTTTGAAGTATAACCCTTGGAAGGGATGTTACTTATGGAATCCCTCTTCTAAGGGATATTCTTGGTACTTTGTACACTTAATGAAGTAAATTTTCTTGTTAGAGGTGACTTGAGACCTAGTTGATTGGCATGTGGACATGACGTCTCTGAAAATTTACTTTTAAAGAAGGCCTTATGGAGCTTCGAGGTTGACATATTTTGCTAAAGAAATAATGTTTGTGGGAATCATGTGATTGCACATGGACACACTTGATATCTTGGGCTTGTATATGGACATATTTTGGTTGGAGTAACCCCTAAGTAGTGATGTTGAAAAATTCCTTTTCCCATAGGCCTCAGTCTTAACTACATGTTTACAACTTTTGTTTTGTGGGTTTCTTAAAATATATCAATCTTACATTTAAGATCTTGTCTAGGTTAGTTCTTTTATATCTTATAGAAATGCGAAAGCACATTGATTATGTTAAAAGAAATTTCATAGAAAGTTATTTGCAAAGTTTTTGTCCTTGAAAGATCTAATATTTATGGCATAATCCTTTTCTTATATGTATATACTACCCACTCTTATATGAAGAAGAGATGGTTATATTTGTGTTCTCTATGGAAATAAGTCATCATTTTTGAATCTGTGATCTATGTGGCATAGTGATCAAACTTATTTTTTGCTACGCATTTTTTGGTTTTTTCCAAAAGGTTTGGTTTACGTAACAATGTACATTGGTCATAGATGTTGGATTCATCTCATACATTTGTATGTTTTTCAACATTTTTTTTCACAGGTATGAAGGATTTTATGAGTACCTTAAATTGAAAGGACAAGATGTTGAGTCACCTATTGGACTTGATGTTCTTATTGATGGTATAGTTGTAGCAGGTTTGTTTTGTTGTCCTTGTCTATATATATTTCACAAGCACATGTAACATACTATATAAGTTGTCTATGAATTGGCGTTGATGTTATTTGAAAATGGTTACATATGTTAAAACCTTCTAATTTGTATTATTCTCCAGGTTGAATATAATAAATTGAAAAATGTTATAGTAGTGAGTGCTGGGAATAAATATAAAATAGGAAACATGATAAGAGAGGCTATGATTAAAGTTGGAAGGAAAGGTGTTGTGACAGTTGAAGAGGGAAAACATGCAGAAAGTAATATGTATGTTGTAGAAGTAATGCAATTTGATTGTGGATATATTTTTTTGTACTTTGTGACAAGTAGTGAGAAGATGTATGCTGAGTATGAGAATTCAAAGCTAATTGATGCAAATGAAGTTTCTTGTTTTTGTTGTTGTGTTGTTATTCATTAGTTTTCATTTTAATGGAGAGTGAGTGGATGAAATTAAGAATTTTTTTTAATAGGACTCTCACAAGCGACAATCCTTAAAAACCATAAAGACTTGGCTTAAATGTTGGTGGAAATTTGATGTTTCTAGGTAGAAACCATGTTAGATCAAGGTTTCATAGCAAGTCTTCCTGATGCTTAAGCCTTTTTCTCATATAGTTGAGAAATTATTTCCCAATCACTTCCATACCAATATGCCCATGGCACATCCTCCTGGTTGATGTTGTGCTATGTTGGTTTGTAAGAAATTTTATAATATGTGCCTTATGTTATGATTGTGTGGTACTAATTAAATTATTTGAAAGAAAAATGAACATAACTAAGAATAGGAACATGGTTTCTAAATTTCTATTATTTGTGCATGTTTTTTCATTCTAATGATTAGGAAATTAACTCGAATCTCTATTTCATAAATACAAGCTTTTATTGGAAAATATGTGCAGAAATTTAAAAAATAGTATGCATGTTATATTTGATTTGTAGAATTATTTTCTTTTTTAATTCCTTGTTGTATGTGAAAGGTAAAATGACTAAAATCATGCCATCATTATGGTGACTCATAGGGTTCGGTCACCTTAAGTCAACATAATATTTTGAATATATCCACACACACACACACACACACACACACACACACATATATAAATGGTCCTTTCACATTTCTTTTATCTTTTCTTGTACAAGAAACTATACTTCTGCTTTGATGCATTTATGGTCACAAATTTGTTTCATTGTGGTATCTCTGTCTCAATCAATAAATCAAACTTTACTTGCTTTAATAGTCTCTTTACAATATGTAACTATGTAATCTATGATTCAGTTTGTTGAAACTTACCTAAAATGAGATCTTAGCAAGAGTAACATAAATATGGACTATACATATTGATACAAGATGTTTAGTTTTTTCCTTTCCATGAAACTAAACTTCTAGTGATCTATTTGATAAACATTTAATACTTTTTTGGATTGTATCACCTTTGTTCAATTTGGTGTACATGCTCTAATTTACTATTTTTTTGGATTCCTCAGAGTAGGTCAAATGGACGAATTAGATGTTAGAAGAATTGAGGTATTGGGAAATTTGCCAAAAAATATTGAGTGCAAAGTTCATTCATATATTGTTGGGAAAGAATTTCTTGATTTGTGCAATGCTTCCATTGATCTTCAGGCCTTGTGGAGAGGTATTTCATGTTCATGTATTTGTAGGTCTGTTGGTTCTAAATGTTTATGCATGTCCCTGATCCAACACCATATGTTTCATCATAATTGGTTTCACTATTTTGGATTTATGATCCTTTTCCCAAGGTGACGTGTTACAGGATTGTTCAGAATAGTGAAGTTGTATAGAATTCCATGTGTCACTGGTTTATTTTATGAGTCTGATATTCGAACCACCGAAAGTACAGTTCGTTCCCTTTCTGGAACATCTTTAGGAATTCCATTTGGACCTCCGTAGCCCTAGATATTAAAATTCTCCCCAAGTTTCTTGTTTAGGTATGAATTCTTGAAGAGGCTAGAACCCTAACGTAGAGGGATCATATCTCCCAGAATATAGCGAATATGACACTGAATTTTGGAAACAGTGTACATCATGAGTTTCTCTTCATCCCCTGCAATTTTCATCTTTTGAGACTTCATCAACTTCGGAATATAGTGAATGTACCAAAACTTAGCAGTTTTAGTATTTAGGGTTTTTCCTAGCTCGGGGTCAAACTAGGGTTTGACTTTCCAAGATTTTCACCCAACCAAATTTCTTGATCCAGGTCTCTAAAATTCGGTTTTTATGAGGAGAACAATCCTATTCTGGTCTCACTCAAAAACTCCTCTTCTGTATAAATCCTTAATTTCCGCATCGAAAATTGAAAATGCTCGAAATTGAATTCCGCTTCGATAGAAAGATGCGTTGTTCAATGGAGAGTCAACCTAGCATACTTTTGCTGATGGATTGTGGAGAGAGACCCAAAAAGTAAGAACCCCTAGCTTCTATAGCTTCACAATGTCTTCTTCTTAGGCTAGCTCTGATACCATGTTATTTTTTCATCATATAAGCTATCAGTATGATCTTAGGATCTTTTAACTAAGAGAGTAACAAGCACAACAATAAAACATAAGCACATCACAAGAGACAAGAGACATAAATATTTTTATTCGGGGAAACCATAGAGGATAAAACCCCGCAACTTTCTCAGAGATAGAATCAACACCAAAACAGTAAAACTGGAAAAAAATGGGATGATCTTGCGACAGCAGTAGTCTCTCTCTCTCACACCAAGAGAGCTTCTCCTCTCTCACTCATGTGCCCCAATGAGTGAGTGTGACTGTTGCAAGTGATAAATAGAGAATCTCTCACTCTCTATTTATATTCTTTCGTTCACTTGGAGTGCACTCCACCATGTTGGCCTCACTTAACAATTACTTACTAGAGCCGACATCTCTAGGAGTGTCTAATAACCTTAGTGCCCCACCACTTGTGGGGAATTTGCCTCCTCTAACCAATAGGAGGGAAACACAATGGTGGGGACTATTTCCATGACTTACAATGACTCACCTAAGGTCAACTTCACTAGGATAGTATAATAACCCAAGGGCCCCACAACTGTGGGGACTTTAACCCTTGACCAATAGGAGGGTTACCCATAATGACTTGACATGACTTTATCATTATAGAAAATTCCATGAATAAAAATCGGGGTATGAAATGGCTCAAATAAATTATAATACATCCCGGAATAAACATCGGGTTACAATACATAAGAAATACGGATGAATACATTCTGAAGTTACAATTACATCAACACTCCCTCTTAACTAGGAAGGTATTATATTGACACAATTTATTAGCACAAGTCTTCTTCTTTGTATCATTTGGGTCATCATCAAGTCCTCATCATATTCAAGTCATCTTCATCTTCAAGTCATCTTTCATTTGGATCTGAATCATCGCTCGATCTAGATCATCGTTACTAGATCATACTCGATCTGGAACATCATCACTATATCATACTCGATATGGAACATCGTCACTAGATCATACTTGATTTGGAACATCATCACTGGATCATACTCGATCTGGAACATCGTCACTGGATCATACTCGATCTAGAACATCATCACTCAATCATACTCAATCTGGAACATCATCACTGGATCATACTCGATCTGGAACATCATGAGACATCATCACTAGATCTGGATCACCTCTCGATCTGAATCAACATCACTGGATCTAGATCATCACTCAATCTAGATCATTATCACTAGATTGGATCTGGATCATCACTCAATCTGGATCATCACTGCTGGATCTAGATCATCACTCGATCTGAATCTCTCGGAGTCATCATAACTGGATCTGGATCATCACTGGCTATCATCACTGAATCTTGATCATCACTCGATCTGGATCATCACCATTGCTATCTCATGATTCTTCTCATCATAGGAATTTCTACAGAGCCAGGCCTTTGTCATTTTTCTTATAGGCCTAGCCATCATGTAGGTCTTCGCCCAGCACTTACATCTGACCTACTCGTCAGAAAGGCACACCCAACACTCACATATGATCATGTAGGAACCAATCCTATAATCATATCAAAAAGGCCCAGCACTCACATTCACCAGCATGGTAAGCACATATACTACCATATGTGAAATGGCTCTACACTCACATACATCAGTATGATAGGCACAAACTACTATCATATGTGGAAATGCACTGCACTCACATCCATCAGCATCATAGGAACATCTACTACCATCTAAGGAAAGGCATTACACTCACATCCACCATCATGGTAGGCACATCTACTACCATCTATGGAAAGGAACTGCACTTAAATCCACCAACATTATAGGAACATATACTATCATCTGTGGAAAGGCACTGCACTTACAATCACTAGCATGATAGGCACATCTACTATCATCTATGAAAAGGCACAACACTCACATCCATCAAGGAGGGAACACATCTTGCTCACAATGATGGAAGGGCTTGCACTCATATCTGATCTTGTAGGAACCAATCCTACAGTCATATCAGAATGGCCCCCAGTCCTCGAATGAGCTACCTGGTAACTGAACAGGTGCCTCCATTCTCAGAATGGTAGTTGCCCTTACATCCTACCTACTCGTTGGAATGGCCAACACTCACATCTAACATGGAAGGAATCTAATCCTTTAGCCATGACAGAATGGTTCAGCCCTTACATCTGATCAAGTGGGAACACATCCCTCTATCACATCAGAATGGCTTCTCAGTCCTAGACTGATTTGTCCTGGTAACTGACCAGGTGCCTCCATTCCTAGAATGGAAATTTCCCTTACATCTATCCTACTCGACAGAATGGATCAACCCTTACATCTGACCTACTCGTCACAATGGCTATGGATCTCAGCACTCATATCTGACATGGAAGGAACCAATCCTCTCACCATGACAGAATGGCTCAGCCCTTATATCTGACCATGGAAGGAACCAATCCTCTTGCCATGATAGAATGGCTATGGGTCTCATCACTTTCTCTTAGAGGAAACCTCGATCTGGAGAACAACAAGCTTCTCCCTAAAGTACTCAAACTTCATCCTAGCCAATGGCTTCATCAATACAATAGCTACCTGTTCCTCCATCACAACATACTGGAGCTTCACTGCTCCTCTCTACACCATATACCTGATATAGTGGTACTTGATCTTGATATTCTTCGACTTGTCATGGAACACTGCATTCTCTGACAACTTCATGCAACTTTGGTTGCAACAATGTATACAAGTAGCATCCATCTGGAGATCAAATAAATCAGACAGTAGCTTCCTCAGCCATACTTCCTCACAACTAGTTGAAAAAGATGCGACATACTCTGCTTTGGCTATACTTAGTGCCACACAGGATTGCTTCCTGTTAAACCAAGAGATCACACCTAATCCCATACTAAAGCAACACCCTAAAGTGCTCTTCCTATCGATGGCACTGCCTTCCCAATCTAATTCAACATAACCCTCCAGGTTAATATTTTGATTCGCATTGTACTTGAGCCCATAATCAATTGTACCCCTCAGGTACCTCAGAACATGCTTTGCAGCAATCAAGTGAACATTTCTCGGATCTATCAAGAACTGGCTCAAGGTGTTCACAGCAAAGCAAATATCTGGTCTCATGTTCATCACGTACATCAATGACCGAATCATCTGACAATACATCATAGCATCAACCGTCTCTAATGAAGAATCACTCAATACCTTCAAGTTAGATGCCATAGGTGTGGCCATAGCCTTGCAGTCCATCATCCCAAACCTCTTCAGGATCTCTATTGCATACTTCCCTTGTCCAAGGAGTATTCCATCTGTACTCTGCCACACCTCCATACCTAGAAAGTAATGCATCATCCCCAAGTCCTTCATTTCGAACTCAGCAACAAGCTTTCTCTTTGTATTAGCAATCAACCCATCTGTACCTGTCACAAATAGATCATCTACATATAGTAGAAGCATCATTGGGTTTCCATATTCAACCTTTTAGTAAAGGTTGGAATCTTCTTTACTCTTGGTAAATCCCAAACTAGATAGAAAGCTGTCAGTTCTGCTGTACCATGTCGAACCTGAGGATCTTCTACAGTCACTCCCTCTAAAGTGGAGCATCATACTCCATCTATCTTCCATACCATATGCACTAAAATATTCTGTACCGAAGTGACAACTAGTATCCATCTAGGATCATTGTAGACCAAGATCCTCTATTTTGAACTTTTTCAAAAGTTCTTCTCACATCCATCTGTGAGCTTTTCATCCTTTATCAACCTTGTAGCAAAGGTTAAGATATTCATCAAGCTCGTCATGTATTTGTTATCCCATGGGTGTCTTCTGAACTCGTACAAGGCCTTCTTTCATTTGCACACATGATTATGCATGTCATGTGACTTCACTTCCAGTGGCTGCAAATATCTCTTCTTAGTTTATGTCTTCTTTTTGTGAGAAGCCTCGTGCTACGAATCTTGCTTTGTATCCCATGATGTTTCCATCTACTGCATGATGGAACTACAGACTTCTCTTCAGGTCTCAATACTACATCCTAGACATCATTTTTATTGAACTGGTCTTCTTGGTTACTTCTTCATAGTTGGAATATTATGCATCAATTATGTCGCTGCATTCATCATATTATTCTTCATCTCGAACTGTTGTCACTTGTTCTTTGAAACAAGTTTCATCCTTCTTTGCTTGTGGGCGATTATGTATGCGATCTTTCCTACAAGTCAAATGCATTTGTATGGTTAGAACATTTCATAAGGAATATTCATACTAGAGAATACTTATGCATAAATATATGATCATGCAACTATTTTAGCCAATACAACATCCATCCATATCTCACAGAAACTTTCTAGATGCCTTCCATGTCTACCAGGACAATATTGAGATTGTGCACTAATCCAATATGTTAGCAAAGAGGTTTCATTATAGATAAGTAGCAATGGAGAGTTGTATAGCACCATGAGATACTTACCCATCACATGCATATTAGTAGTATACTATCGTTAATGTAAACATCCTATCATGCATAATACATCAACTAAATATAAACAAATACATAACAAAACAATATCATGAAATGGCAATTGAATACTTATCTTTATTTGTTTCATGAATAGACTCCTTCTTGAGCCTTCAGCTTCATCGTCTTCTTCATTCATGATAGCATCATTTCTTATCCAAATGCTAAGGTGGATAAGAGGTGCTTTAAGAGTTGATTTCTTCATATTCATCATCGCTTGAGGGATCTTCATTGGATGGTGAGAGCTTGATCTTTAGTTTCTCCCATCTTCTCTTCTCTTCTTATGAGTCAAGCTTCTTCTTCTTCTCGAAGTATACTGAAAGTAATCACTTCCTTCTGGCACACATTCCTCCAATGAATGAATCCCATGATCCTGGGAGGCCATTCAAGGTTTCCATCACCACTTCTGCATTCTTCACTTACCGCTTCAAGTTGTTATATGATTTGAGAGACCCTTGTAAAGTATGACTGCATGGTCTTTGCATTTTGCATCTTCACTTCCTTCAGCTGGTTTCTTAATGTCATATTCTGATTTATGTTCTTCCCTTCAAATAGCTTGCCTAAGGAATCAAACATTTTCGGTCTCTTTGGGGAGACACTTGTAGTACAATTTGATTCATGAGTGAATCAACAATTATCTTCTTGGCCTTGACCAAGTTCTTCTTGTGTAAGGCATCTAGTCTCATCTCCCTATGGAACTGGAACCTTTCTACTCATGTAGGTGTCCAATTCATTTTCTTTAGAGAGATCATATACTTCCATGCTTGAAAGTTGTCAACTTCACCAAGCTTATTATCAAGCTGATGTGATAGATCACTTTGAAATGAGAACTTCAAATGAAAATAGCAAAGGATTAGATCTTACCGATTTGAGGTGTTCGTCCCAGTTCCGGAGCTGGCTGATCTAGGGTTTGTCACAGAAACCCTAATTTTCAAAACTTGGAATCTTTCATATCTGATTGAATATACAGATAGATCCCTTCAAATGGAGCTGTCCAATGTACTCATTTTCTGAAAACAATGGAGGGAAGCTCCCGGAACAGGAAGCCCTAATTTTCCAATTTCTTCTGCAGAAATTCCTGTTACTGTTTCTATGATATATATGAATATGTGGCTCCTATGTGTCTGAAATTTCTCACTGAGATAACCTCACATGTCGCTGATCCAAAACCATATGTTTCATCATAATTGGTTTCACGATTTGGGATTTATGATCCTTTTCCCAAGGTGACCTATTACAGGATTGTTCAGAACAGTGAAGTTGTATGGAATTCCACATCTCACTGGTTGATCTTCTGATTCTGATATTTGGACCAACAAAATTAAAGTCCATTCCATTTCTGGAAAATTTTCATTAATTCCATTTGGACCTCCGTAGCCCAATATATTTCAATTCTCCCCAGGCGTCTTGTTTAGGGATGAATTCTGGAAGAGGATGGGACCCTAACTTAGAGGGATCATATCTCCCCAAATATAGTTAATATGACACTGAATTTTCGACACAGTGTACACCAGGATTTTATCTTTGGCCCCTGAAATTTTTTGCTTCTGAGACTTTTTCAAACTTGAAATATAGAGAATGTACCAAAACGTAGCAGTTTTAGTATTTAGGGTTTTTCTTAGCTAGGGGTCAAACTAGGGTTTGACTTTCCCAGAGTTTAACCCAACCAAATTTCTTGATCTAGGTCTCTAAAATTTGGTTTTGATGAGGAGAAAAATCCTATCTCACTAAAAAATTCCTCTTCTATAGAAAGTCCTAATTTTTGCATCGAAAATTGAAAATGATCGGAATCGAATTCCGCTTCAACAGAAAGATGCGCCCTTCAATGCAGAGTCAGCCTAGCATACTTTTGCTGATGGATTCTGGAGAGAGACCCAAAAAGTAAGAAGCCCTAGATTCTGTAGCTGGACAATGTCTTCTTCTCAGGTTAGCTCTGATACCATGTTAGTTTTTCATCATATAAGCTAGCATTGTGATCTTAGGATCTTTTAACTAAGAAAATAACAAGCACAACAATAAAACATAAGCACATCACAAGAGACAAGAGACACAAAGAGTTTTCCACGGGGAAACCATAAGGGAGAAAACCCTGCAACTTCCTGAAAGATTGAATCCACACAAAAATAGTAAAACTGGAAAATAGTAGGATGATCTCCTGACAGCAGCAGTCTCTCTCTCTCACACCGAGAGAGCTTCTCCTCTCTCACTCATGCACCCCAATGAGTGAGTGTGGGTGTTGCAAGTGATAAATAGAGAAGCTCTCACTCTCTATTTATATTCTTCCATTAACTTGAAGTGCACTCCAACATGTTGGCCTCACTTAACAATTACTTACTAGAGCTGACATCTCTAGGAGTGTCTAATAACCCTAGTGCCCCACCACTTGTCGGTACTTTGCCTCCTCTGACCAATAGAATGGAAACACAATGGTGGGGACTATTTCCCTGACTTACAATGACTCACCTAGGGTCAAATTCACTAGGATAGTTTAATAACCCAAGGGCCCCACAACTGTGGGGACTTTAACCCTTGACCAATAGGAGGGTTACCCACAATGACTTGACATGACTTTTTCATTATAGAAACTTCCTGGAATAAACATCGGGGTATGAAATGACTCAAATACATTATAATACATCCCGAAATAAACATAGGGTTACAATACATAAGAAATATGGATGAATACATTCCGAAGTTACAATTACGTTAACAGTTTTTGTTTGAATTGTTTCTTTTTTCGATGTTAAATCTTGTGAAATTACTATGTACATTTTTCAGTTACTTGTTTTCTCTTTTTAGCAAGCAGTAAAATTTATTGCTTAACATCTGTTGTTTGTACGTAACCTTACTTGCAAGCTTTATAACAACATGAAGATGGAGGCTATTGTAGTGCAGATAGAGAAGCATGTGCACAGATATAAAGCTTAGAAAGCTCAGAAGCACGTGCAATGAGGATATAGAAGCACGTGCACAGATAAAAAGCTCAGAAAGTGGGACATTGAGTATGAAGAGCCTGTTGTTGAGGGTTTCATGATGCTAAGTATGATTTGGATGCTACCGCGGGATCTAAGAATGGTTTAGAAGCCAAGTACAAGTGGGATGGCTTAGCAATTGTAAGATGTGTGCCGATCAGTAGGAGTAGATAGGAGAATAAAATAAAGAGCACAAGAGTAAGAAAAGTTGAGTAAAAGACATATCTTAAGAACGACATGTAAGTCGCAGACTATAAGGTGCTACCTATATTTCTCATGCCAGATGAAGAGCACCTTGGCGGTTTTTCCAAGATGGGTTTTCATGTTATTTTCTGTGTTGATGTATGTTGAATGGTTGGATGTTTAGCTACCAATGTTGAATATTAAAGGATTATGTGAATGTTTGCTTACTTTGTATTGTTTCAGTTACTGTTGAATGTATGTCACAACATTACCAATCAGTAAATGAATGAATGAATGTTTAAAAGTATGGTCAAAATTTTATGTATGATTTCATTCATCTGCTAAGTTACAATATAAGTCAAACACTGTTCATTATAAGTAAGGAATTATATGCACCACACAATTGTGCCAGTTGTTAAGTGGTTAAGTAAAAGGTTACATCAAGCGTCGATTGTGGCAAACAGTTGCACCTCTATCACGTAGTAAAAGACTCCATCCATCCATATCTGTCGAGCACCTTGGCTATGCGCCAAGGGACTATAATCCCTCTACAACTGTGGAAACATGGTTCTAGAAGTTACACATTAAGATATCTTGGATGAGACTGTTCCTACCTCGCAGTTGTTGTCGACTGAGATTGTTCTATCGGGCCAATGTCTTTAGGTTTTTTGTTGGTATTGTGTTGTTGTTGAACTATTTGCAAGGGTTTTGGTAACTAAGTTACACTGCATCATAATATTTTCACAACATCGTGGTAGCTGTGCAACATCGTGACAACTGCGCAACCTCAAGCGGTATCGCACAAGGCCAAATTAGGGCAATGGGCAGAAGAATAACCGCTTTGAATATTTTATATGTTATTTGACCAAGTTTTGTTGTAATAGGTCGTTAGTGGTTATAAGTTAGTTAGAAGTGGACCCTCAATGTAATGGTGCAATCCTATTTATAGATCTAGGTTTGCAAGTAGAGATACTGACATACGAAGAGTAGGAGAATTGCATCAGAGGATAATCGGGGCACAAGATATAGTGCGATTTGGTTTCGTGAATATTTTCCTGGTTATTTGTGTTTTCCTGATGTATGCAGTCTCTGGTTTTGGAGAAGAATTGTGTAATGTGATTCCTTTGTGCAATATTAATATGATATGGCAATTGTGGCACAAGTCTCATCTATTTTCACTATTGCGATCTAATCTGTTGTGGTTGCGACCTGTTCTATTATGATGATGTGACATGTTTGGGTATAATGTTGTTGTGATTTAGTCTTCTTTTATGTTATATAGATGTGATATGCTTTTATGCTATATCGATGTGATTTGTTTTTATGCTATTTGTTGTTGCACTATGGGAAGATATGTTTTATGGGCAATGCTACAGTATTAGCAATATTGGGATAACTATATGATGCTATAATGATTGCATAAGTTATGAATATGCTCTGTAAGTTAAGGAAATGGTCTAAATTTTACTGCAAGATCTAGATATAGTAGTTATGGTGTCCTTTGGTCAGATCCCCATATCCTCTTCCCCACTGCTGGAAACTCGGTTCCAACAGCTCTCCCTTGAATTCCTTAGGTGAGGCCTCATCTGCTCCGTAGACGTTGTTGGGCAGGGTAAAACTTGTTTGGGCCAGTGCTCAGGGAGATTGTGCTGGTTGGGTGTAAACAGAGTGGGAAGCCTTGTCGATGAGGCTTTGTTTGTGGGTTTCACCAACATGAACCTAAGGTCTAGACAAGAAGGAAGGTTAGGCCAAAAAATGGTTCCGTTGCTGGGACCGTTAATTGTTTGCATTGAGGGAAAAGTTGTGGAATCCGAAAAAGAAGGAAATAGAGGATTGTCTAGAGTCCAAGACAATAGCATTTGCGCAAGAGGAGAACACAAGATCACAGTTGAACATAGAAAACTGGCTAGATTGGTACATCTACACTGATATTCATGAGATATTGTTCGTAGAGTTCCCTATTGTGTTGCATGAGTTGTTATCAAGATTGGAGACTAGGAAGACAAATTTCTAGAGAAGAGAAGTGGTTGAGTGGAGTGATTAGATGGTTCGTGATATAACCAGTGTAAGCAACCCCATCTCTAGAGCTATTGATTTTTGGTTCGATAGTATTTTACAAGGGTATATTGTTGAGTCTACAATAGAGACTATAACTTCATATAGTGAGGCTGAAAGAAATGTTTTCCAAGGACCATGGAGAAGTTATTTGTTATCTATAAACACATGGATAAAGATGCTACTTTATGAGAAGGGAATATTGCAGTTGAGTGGCTGAGTAGAATATCTTAGGAGAAGGGATATGTCATGGATGATCTACAGAGACAATGCGAAATGGTGAGCTGATATATTCCCAGGAGTACAGAACCTGAATTAGAAGCTGGAATCTTATGAAGTGGAAGTCGATTCAGATCAAGAAAAATAAGAAATATAGATAGAGGACGACAAACTCCTAGATTGTTTGAAGAAAGTGAGCACAAACTTCAGTCACAGTTAGATGAAGGGTGTTGCAGTGAATAAGAGTACTATAGCCCAATTTTTTAAGGAGCAAAAGAATTTGAAGAATCTATACAGACACCAAGATGATGATGCAACTACATCACACTGAGAATATCACCAGAGGTAAAGTCTAGAGCCTCATCTCCTGAAAGAGTTGTTAATACTGATAGTTCTAGTACTATGACTATCACATAGGACGGTACACCTCCATTAGATTATTCATCAGAGAACCCTAATTCCAACTCAATCGTTGGGCATGATATTTGGTTACCCACATTCAATGGGAATGGAGTAGAGGATCCATAGCAACATTGGTTCTTTTGTGAAGCTATTTGGATGGTTCCCATACTCCATAACGTAGACCTAAAGAAAGCACAGAGGATCACAACACTGAGGGGTCATGCGCTGGACTGGTTTATGAAGTTCTATGTAGTACCACCAGGAACACCACAAAATACCCTTGAAGAAATATGACTCGCAATGATATCTGAGTTAAAAAAAATTTAATCTAAGTCATAGTGCATCATCACGATGAAGGAGATAAAACAATCATTGGAAAAGTACATATGGGACTTTGACCAACGTTTTAAAACTTTAATGGACAACACAAGTTTCGAGATGTTGTATGTCCAGCATAAAGAGTGGTTTATTACCACGCTATTACCACACATCCGAGGCCCATTGATGCAACATAAGATTGAATCATAGACACACGCGCTAGAATTGACAATGAAGTTGGAAGTCTCACCAATCAACAATGGTGCCACATGAATGGTACAGATTCAGTTGTAGCTGGCTAACCTGACTATAGAGCTTCAGGATATCAAGAAGGGAATGGAATCCCAAGAACATTTATTGTGTATGAAATGTAGAATGGATGGACACACCAAGAATAATTTTATGACCTACATGAACTATATCTCATTGGGCACGCAAAACCAATTGAGTTCCCATAGACTACCCTAGTGTCGCATATGCCAGAGGATACCATGACAAGGATTTCCTATACTTGCAAAATATTGTAAGTACCCCAAGAAGCCTTTTCTATAAATTTTGTAAGTCAACAAGACATGGAGAGAAGGATTGCAGAGCATACAAAATCTTGAAGGAAAATACGGTCGACACCTACTTGATGAAGAATGATGGGAAACCTCAAGATGAACCAGTGCAAGCATCCTATCAACCTGCACATTTCTCACCCAATTAGTATCAAAACCAGTATCATCATGATTATGCACCATAGAATCAATATCAGTCATGATACCAACAGAATCAGTACCCCCCACAACAACCACATCCTTAAGGAAGGGGTGGTGGAAACTTTAGAGGAAAATGAAGATGAATATTTCTTAGAGGAAGAGGTTAAGTTACATTCTATAATTGTGGACAGCCTAGTCACTATTCCAAATATTTCCAGGAGCCTACAAAGACATGTTCATATTTTAAAGTGCATGACCATAATGTTGATTGCAAAGTGGGAATCTAGGACCATCGCAGGTCTTAACCCCATGCATAATATGAACCCAAATAAAAATCCTAATTTGAATGTTTAGATTATTGTTGCTAAGCCAAGAGAGCCAATCATTTCTTTTGAACATGAGGAGGTACTGCGACCGGATCTGATCAGGATGTACCACAAGAAAAACTCTAGCCATAGGTGTGCCCCACAACACAAAATAAAGTTCCATTCAACATCCAAAAGGAAAAGAAAATATTTTTGGATGTACGACAAGATTTTGTGGACCCATAACAACCATCTTCTTTAGCTGACGTAAGGGAGATGCCTAGATGATTTTAGCAAATATTCCAGAAGAAAGTCCCACAAAAGGTTAGTAAGGTCAAATCATTTCTTTCAAGTTGCTTAGAGACGATTCGGGATAAAGATGCTATTGCAGAACTACAAGAATTGATAGAATAAACCCCAAAAGAGTTGCGACCAAAAAGGAGAGTTAACTAGGTCCGAAAGAAGTTCAAAATTGGGTGCATGTTAAGAATGACTATAGAGATAGGAGACTATGACATGGATTACATTATTTTAGACAAAGGCTTAGATGTCAATATTTTGGTGTGACAAAATTTGGAAATTATGGGAAAGCCATGCGTGGACTGGTCTCTTATCCAGTCGAGGCTAGTGAATTAGGCGAAGGTCCTACCAATTGGTAGGTTGAGTCAAGTACCTGTCGACATCAAAGGGTTATGCACACTTCTAGACTTTGATGTCATTAACATTGTTGATGACACGAATCCATATCTCATGCTAATAGGGATAGATTGGGACATAGATAATCAAGCGATTATCAATTTCAAGAAAAGGATACTCTCATTTGAGGATAATGAAATGAGGGTAGTCTCACCCATTGATCCATTGGAGGGACAAATATATGTCAAGCCTATCTACAATTGGGGATATGGTGAGTATCTTGACTAGATCCACAATGTTATTATCCTACAAGAAGATTACATCAACCCAACATCAGATGGAAACCTGAGCTAGAGGAGTGCTATTTCATGCACATCTGACTCAACAGAGGCCTTGGAGAATTGGAAAAATTGGTTGCACGAGGTCTCTATGAGGAGGTGAATCATAATTACAAAGTCTGTGTGATGAGTGGAGAATAAGTTATGAGAGATTCCCACCTATGAGGGTTTACCTAACCTTGTGACCTTCCTAAGTGAGTTTGAAGGACTCGTAATGGATTTGCAACGCTTGTTTGTGTTAGACTATGTACTAAAAGCTATGCCTGCTAGATGGTGGGGTAGACACAAGTAGTCCATATCAGAATCACCATAGTGCAGAAAATTGATGGAATTCAGATTTGGTAAAGAACTCACCACCATGAGTCACAAGTACATAGGGTTGTCAAACCCTATCAAGCACATAAATCATGTCGCATCACATTTGCAAAATAACCACGACAGGAATGGGCCCATCATTTCATTCACACATTGGAAATGACACCCTAAATCTGGTATACATCTATGGAGTTGCAACAAGGAACTCAATATTATGAAGAAGTAGCTAAATAGTTCATGCACATATTTGAATTTGCTGATGAGAAAACTACAGTTGATGTTGTGCTTCAAATGATAAAGGAAAACATATTTTCTGAAATCCTTATTAAGGAGGCAAATTCCCAGTGCAATGCGACCATCGAGAAATGGATGGATTGTTACATTATGTATAGAGACCCATATGATGACCTGACTAACATAAACATATCGGAATCAGAGGGTATGCGTGCAGTAGAAGGAAGTGGTATTTCAAGCAATCAGTTCCTCAAGCCACTGAAAATCAAGAAAGTAAACATTGGGTCACGAGAGAACCCAAATTTCACCAATATAGGAGATTATTGGGATGATGAGATAGTCGCAAAGATCACAAAACTTCTACATGAATTTCCTAATATTTACCCTACCAACTTTTCAGAAATGAAGGGAATAGTAGGAGATCTTGACAAGATGAAAATACCGCTGAAACTAGATGCTAAGCTAGTCAAATAGTGACCTTATAGGTTGAATCCAAGGTATAAAGAAAAGGTAAAAGAAGAATTGGATTGCATGCTCGACGTAGGAATCATTGAACCTATTGTGGAATCATAGTGGATCAGTCCTATAGTGATCCAGGAAAAGAAAACCACAGGAAAACTCATGATTTGTGTCGACCTAAGGAGACTAAATGATTCATGCCTGCATAATCCATTCCCAACATCGTTCACATATGAAGTACTTGAAATCATTAAAGGATAAGATATGCATTCATTCACAGATGACTTCTTTGGCTATCATCAATTAAGAATTGTGAAGGAGGATCACCACAAAATGACCTTCATCACAGAATGGGGATGCTACCAGTATACGGTAATGTCCTTTGGACTCAAGAATGCACCTGCTATTTTTTCTAGAATAGTAGTTTCTGCTTTTAAATATTTTATTCATAAATTTATTGAGGTCTACTTTGATGATTGGACTATATTTGGTCTAGTAAGAAACCATATTGAGAGTTTGTGCATGATGTTGGGTCGCTCTCACTAGTATCAGATCGCGCTTAATTCAAAGAAATGGATTTTTTTGCGCACTGTTTGGTGTGCTATTGGGTCACGTCATATGTTACGATGGTATTTTAGTTGAACCAGTAAAATTTGTGATTATCCTTAACTTACCACCACCTACACCAGTCATGCAACTCAGCTCGGTGCTAGGACATACAAGCTACTATAGGAAGTTTAGCAGAGGATATGAAGAGATAACTGCACCTATGGAGAAACTATTGGAGAAAGATGAAAAGTTTTAGTGGATGGAACCCTACAAAGAAATTTTGGATAAATTAAAGAAAAAGATGGCCATTGCGCTGATACTTGTATTCCCAAACTAGAAGAAGGAGTTCCACGTTTATGTCAGTGCGTCATCTATCGCCCTCAATAGAGTATTGACGCAACTAGGTGAGGGTGCTCTTGACCACCCTATTGCTTTTTGTAGAAAAAAATTATCTACAGTAGAGAAAAATTACACGACAATAGAGAAGGAAGGGTTTTCCATGGTATACGCACTACAGAAGTCCTCACATTACTTGTTGAGTGGAAATTTCAAAATGTAAACTGATCATTCAGCTTTAAAATACCTAGTCAACAAGCCAGAGTTGGAGGGGAAGATCTATCGATGGCTCCTCTTATTTCAAGAATTTGACTTTGAAGTCATTGTTAAAATGGGTCAACTAAATGTCAAACCTAACCACCTATCGAGAATAGAAGGTGGTGAAGAACCAACGAGTCTAGAGGATAACTTTTTGACGAGCAGTTCTTCGTATTCACCATGATGGATTATCAGAATAACAAATTTAACACCATCATCCACTTCCTGAGCATAGGATATGTGCCTGAAGGATTATCATCTAACCCAAAGAAACATATGGTTGTTAGAGCTACTGATTATACATTGATTCTGGGACATTTCTACAAGATGGGCATGGATGATATATTACGATGATGCATCTTTGACTATGAGTGACAATGGATAATGAGTGAAGCATGTGCCGCTGTAGCCAGAGGACATTATGCTGGAAAGGAAACCGTGCAAAAGATATTGCAGGAAGGATTATGGTGGCTAACCATACATATGGACACTAAGAGTGTCTATTGACGTTGTGATATATTCTAGAGAACAGGAAAATCATCGTGTCACGATGAGATTCCTATTGCACCATAGGTAGCACTTCAAGCATTTGACAAATGGGTTGTTGAGCTCGTTGGACTAATTAGTCTACCAGGGAAGAGGACTGGCATGCACTACATTATCACTACGATAAACTACCTAACCAAATGGGATGAAGTCGCGCCTGTTAAGGATTGCACTTCCACGACTGCAACAAATTTTTCATTTGAAAATGTGGTGACCATATTTGGTTGTTTGAAAATTATACTCAATGACCATGGTACGCATTTTGTTAACAAAATGATTGCTGAGCTTACTACAGAGTTCCAGATCCAGCATAAGAAGGAGACACCCTATCATCCTCAGGAGAATGGAACAGTTGAAGCCAAATATTATGGAGAATTCATTGACCAAAGTATGTAACATGCACTGAGATTATCGGCATAAGAGAGTTTTAGTTGTTTTGTGGGCATACTGCACCACTTGCAAGTGACTGACATTGCACACCCCATTCAGAATGGTGTATGTCTAGAAAGTTGTTGTTCCAATCAAGTACATTTTGATGATCCTATGGATTGTTGCACTAACAGAAATGGCCGATGGAGATAATTTTGAGCAAAGGTTATCGCAGCTTGTTCAGATGGAAGAGGAATGCTTCATTGCAGGATTCCATCAGACTTTCAAAAAAAAGAGGCAGAAAGCATGGAATTATCTCCATATATGGATTAAGCTATTCAAAGTCAGAGGAATTGCGTTGTTGTATGAAAAGAATTTTTTCAAACATCCTATTGGCATCGAGATTTGACCCCTAGGGTCGAGCGAGGGGAGGCCGCTCCTGGGAAACAACAAATTCACTTTAGACTGTGCCTTCAGCCCTGCATAGTCTGAGAGGGATCTCTCATTTGTCGGTGGAGTATACTCCATGTAAGGTTGTCAATCTTAGTGTCACTAGAGTCAACTCCGCATAGGATTTTCAATCAGTGTAATCAGGGGGCTAGGATCCTAAATGGGGCAAAGTATGTTGGGAAAGGTGTATGGTGGGATTACCAGGGGCAAGAGACCATGGGAAAATGGAGTTGAAACTTGTGTAAGAAGCGATTACAAAGGGAAATAATTGTGTGGTGTTGCAAACAAAGGCAAGTTAGCCACTAATTCCCCAATCAAGAGATATTTAGTGGGCGATTCAAAGGATAAGAGGGAATAGTCTATCACATGGAGAATCAGTAAGATAAATTCCATTCAAATTTGAAAGAACCATTGTTAAATGCCTGGAAAAATAGCTGGATCATAATGAGTATGAATTCCAAACTACTATACTCTAAGTTGCAGACATGAAAAGAAATCAACAAACTAGAGTGGAAACAAGAAACACGTTTACATGTAAAGGAAAATACATATTGGGAAAAGAGATGACACATGAATCTCTACCATGAGTAACAGTTCTTTCATTGTAATTTATTCAGACACATGTATCAAGTTTTACAAATGGGAGCCTCAGCCCAGGATGTTTCCCAATCCAATTCAGTAACCCTTTCTCCCTCTACCGGGAGTGTTTTTATACAATTCAATCGTTGAGATACAGAGTTAAGAGCTGTTACAAATTGCCATCAGGATTTAACAGTGCAAGGAGTGGACTATTGTCACATTTTACAAATATGCATGACAAAAATCATGGTGCTGGCTGTCACATTCGGCTTGAATAACATCTTGATGTTCTTGGATTCCATGATGGATGATGATGCTGATGCTTCCCTCTCTTCCTGAAACATGTGCTTCCACCGTGTTCAAATGCATCTTTTCGCATGGTCACACACTAGAAAAGTTGTCGGACTTCTTCCCCGGTCTAGTCACATCTGCCACCTTCTTCCTCTTCGGGTAAGACTGCTATCTGCGGGATTTAGAAGAACTGTAGCATTGCTTCCTGTTGAGATGACCCTGTGGGGTGACTTGTCATTCTTATACTCCACACCTCCAGTGAGGTGATTTCTCCCATAGGCACTAGGGTGTATCATATATACACTAGCCCCACCACCCGTGGAAAGTGGACTTCATAAATAAAATGATGAAAGCTTTAGACCCACGACGCTCCCATCTGAACGAATACTTATGTAGGGAACATTTGATGACCATCCCCTTTTGCGAAGGCTTTAGTGGGCTTGATGGTGTTAGGGGTTCCTGGAAAAACACTTACGGGAAGTAAGTGTCTAGGCCTCGTGTCGTTGAAGACATGAGTATCATGTCTAGGCATCGATGGCTGGTGTCATCATTGGCAAGCGAATGCCAAGGAAACGAGTGAGTGTGGAACCTTCTCACCAACCATCAACACCCCCAGACGGAAAATCTTCTCAAGCCAAATCTTCATCGTCAAACTCTATCAGGCTTTTGCAGATTCATGGAGAAGTAGAACTCAAGCTCTGGAGATATGTTAGTTTGCTCTTGTTGATCTAAAATCAGTCTTTATAAGTCTGCGATATTGATATTCACCAAGGCTGGTCAATATTCCTATACACACTGTCATTGATTGTATTTGGTCTCAACCTATGTGAAGGTGCGAGCAGAGCAATATTTTACTTGCTAGGGATCTAGTCATTTGGTTTCATTGGATGTGGCACCTTACTATCTATTGTGGGAATCAGTTCTGGATGCCTTCTAGTATAGTAGATCCATGCTGCATATTTCATGAAGTGGACGCTCCCATCTTTCCTTGTTCCTTTGAAGTGGGAAACGAAATGGTCTCCTGCATCACATTGGCTTTGCCTCATGTGAGCAATAGATTCATCGGCTACTTTCCTCATTTCTGTAGGATAGATCACACAAAATACACCTAATTTTAGTGAAAATAGTTCTTCCATAGGGATGGCTCCCCTTGAAGTGAACACGTGCCACACTTGCGAACTGGTAAACCAGTACTACTGGACAAGACTTCCATCTCAGGCATATCCAGAATGGCGTTGAAGGAATTGACCAATATATAATGGGGCATACTACACGTGTGAATGACCCCTCCACTGTCATTTCCACAATGGATGGGAAATATTCAACTTGGGAGTCTTCTCAGCTGTCCGATCAAGGGAATATTTTATGTCCACCGTCCATGTTCCATTCGTCCTGCCGCCAACTTTCGGCTTCTGAATACTGCAGGAAATTCTGGATCGTGACACATTATTAGCTATCGATCGAGATCAACCCTTCATGCAACCATCCATACAAGTGTTCCCCACCATTTTTCACAATGGGAAACTCAGATATTCGCTCGCGCTAGTTTTCCTTGTGAAATGAATCATAGTCGTAGATTTATCTCCTTCTTCATTGTGGCCGTTGATCTTTGTGACCTCTACACCTTTTCACGATTTGAGATTGTGGTTTTACCCACACAAGTATGGACCATGAAATTACTTTAGGCCATAGATCTACGCCAGACCTCATCTCAACTGTCGAAATCCTCCAGTCTTTAATATGTTTCATGATCTGAGAAAGAATCTTTGATCGTGCATGTTTGCTCGCACGAAGCGGTTCGGAGTCATTGATCCACCTCTGATCAATTGCATCTTTTGATTATGAACCCTGGCCAAATTTAAGAGCATACCTACCATTTTCCTCGTTGAAGGGCACTCACATGAAATTCGAGGGATTGAGACCCTTACCGAACCTCCGTCAAGCCCTTAGATCAACTGTTAAAATGGAGTGTTAACAACTGGCTCTAGGAGGGATGTTATCCTCTCAGCAAGGTAGCAAAGAACCCCCATAGACCAAGTGTCGAAACCATTGGGTTGCTTTCATTCTTTCTTGGACATCGCCATTATGATCCATGGTAATGCTTCAGTGAATTCGTGCCACTCTTGCAAATCATGCTGGTGACTATAAACCTATGTTGGTAACTGAAAATGAAAACAAACTAAAAACGGTAGTGAAGGAAATGCTTAATAACAACTGAGCTTATTTTCTCCTACCTACTCTACCTAACTTTGTACACAAGTCCAACTAAGTGAAATCAAAATTCCAATGAAGCCAATCAAGCAACTTGCTTAATATTCTTGTTCTTGTATGGTGCTTGATGGACAAAAGTGGAATAGATAATGGGAGAAGGAAATGATAAAAAAACTAATCTTTAAGGTAGAGATGCAACCAATCATTTCCTTCACCTAGACCCTCCATGTACTCGGCCACGGGGTCATATAAATCATAGCAACCTCTAGCATGTTCTATCACCTAACCATGGGAAAGCTATCCAGAGCTTCTTGCTTCTAGGAATTCATCAGTATGACACTTGGAAGATTGCAGACAAGGACCCATAGAATCTCTCTCTAATGGAATATCCCTCTCTCCACTTGAAATGTCTGTAACAAGGGCTTGATGTGCTTCGAGAGGGAGTTCGTGAGCTTCTTTAGTGGAACCAAGTAGGCATACTCTTTCTATGTGAGGTGGCACTCCTGAAGGCGGAGTATCAAAAAAAGTGTTTATCTATAAGTTGCTGCATCTTTCTTCATTTCTGTATAAGTTTTTGTCCTGCATCACCTCTGTTTCCTTTTGCTTTTTCTTGGAAGCCTTAGCCATATGTCTTATCAACTCAAAAGAGGCATAACATAAGGGTAAGCTATCATCTCTAGTGCTATCATCATATTTTCCCGCTCTGACCTCTTGATTTTGCATTGCACTTTAATTTCTTCTATCAGAAGGTGTCATTTCAATAGTCGTCTTGCCAGGTATATTCTGCAGGTAGTCTTATTCATATTCATTGTACACAGGTGCACCGAAATCCTTAAAATCATCTCTAGTTGACCAGGGACGGGGCAGGTCACCATCTTCACAGAATAATTCTGTAGGACTGTCTATTCTAGCCTCAGGCTAGTCATCTTTTGATCCGTATTTATACAGGAACACAACAAAATACACAAATAACCATAGAAACAATTATGTAGCAGAAATAACACTTCATTTCATTAATCAATAACTAAAACTTGTTTACATACATAATGTAAATAAACTAGCTAGAGTGCTGGTAGCTTATCTCTGAGAAGAGATGTAGCGGCTACATGCCTTTGCACTATGTGTTACAATGAGGCTCGAAGGCCTATATATTATTGAGAAACAATGGAAACCCTACACATCCAAAAACCTAATGCTAGGAGGTGAAACGCCTTAATGTGGGCCCCGCTGGGTAACTTGGTACATCGATTTCCTAGGGTTGTAACTTTAACATACTACCTCTATTTGATGTGCATGATATATCATTAGAAATATATGTTTATGGACTACATGATGCCAAAAAAAGTCATTTATGGCCTCAAAATGGCTCTGAAAGTTTAGGACCTGAAAACTGCCAAAAATAGTAAATTGTGCTACAATTAAGGAAACTGGAAAACTGAAAGAAACAATGGTGGGGGTCCAAGAGAAATAGGTGGGTGGCAACCAATATCCTCCTGGATCATCTTTTTTCATACCATGAGAGATATTTGATGGGCCATAGGCTTCCTTCCTTTGCTTGTAGTGCCCAACCAATTTGTATGTATCTTTTATCTTGCCACCACTGTCCTGATCTGACAATTTCTTGGACATCTTAAGGTTTTCCTCAACCTTCAAAAAATCCCAAACATCTGCTGCAGGGTGGTTGATTTTCTCTCCAAAATAATCAAGGACAAGTCAGGAGGAAAGGCGACTGCATAATATATCTTAGCAGCATTCTCAAGAGGTTGGACTTCCTCAGGCATGTTATAATCGAAGAAGAAATTGCATTGCAGGAAGTACAACAACTAGAACATGAAACATGTTAACAACTAGTTCCTTGTAATTTCCCCTTTTTAATTTTTTTATCAAAATTAACAATTCCTCAATTCTTTCACAATGTATTCAAATTCATCTTCTTACAACTCTAGTTATATGGATTCAATTGATTCCAAAATTCCTCCAATTGCTTTCAAACATGGTGAGGAAGGTACTCAGGGGTTATGGGACATAGTATCACATATATTAGACATATAATCAACTTATATACCCAACCATGGTCTGCAATGTTCAAGGGAATAAGTTTTGGTACAAGACTAGTCAATTTGGGAGGTGGAAATCCCCCTGGGTTTTGGGACAAATCTCTTCACAACATTGTACAACCTTCAGTAATGGTGGGTATGATACTTGTATATATTATAAGACATTATTTAAATTATATTTGAAGAATCATATGTGGTTTTTGGTTCTAATATGTATCCAAGAGAACTCCATGAATTTACTAGTACTTTTGAGGTTCCAACCCCCAATGGTAGATGACTCGAAATAGCTCCAAATGATCTTGAATTGTAACATAACGTGTATTAGTTATATAATAACATAATTATAATGTTCAGGTATGTATTATTTCCTTCCAATTACTTCTTCAATTCTATATCAAATTCTGAATAAGATAGATGCTTTAACTAGCAATTTTGGGGCTCAAATCCCCCCAGGGTGAATGATAGAAATGGCTTCCCAAGTGTGATGAAACCCACATTAATTGACAAATTGAATTAGGGGATATGTATAATACATTATCAGAGACTCATATACATAACCAATCGACCTCCGATGTCTGTTATCACTTCCTTCACTTAGATATAAAAACTAGTTTTGGACCCTTGGTGAAATGAGATGTAGTTTGCTCCAAATGATATGAAATTCGACCCAATGGACACAAATTATCAGTTTTTTAACATGAAACCCATATTATATATTAATAAAATTTCATTCATTCATAAATCATCAATGGTGCACACATATATTCAATTCCATCAATATTGCAAGAGTTTACAACAAGGTATTGGGGAAATGGAACTGTTTCTTCAATATTGGACAATAATACATGAGATATCTTGGCCTTTAGACCTGATATATTTCCAAAATTAAATAACATAACATTTACATCATAATACATAATAATGGAGCAAGAGAATCTCCCTCAAAGATATGGATAGCTCACCAAGTGCGCCTCACTCCATAGAGTTGAAATATGGCGAGAAAACTTGAGATGAATGGAAGAACAAGCTGATATTGAGATTTCAATGAGGTTCTTGTATATTTCACCTGAAACTTATGATTCCATTTAATCTCCTTTAAATACCTGAGTGGCCTCCTCAAATCACCAATTAGGATGGGAATCTTTCACCCTCGAAATTGGCTAAGGCAAGGAACTAGTTATCCAATGGCTCTCTCTTCACAAACCCAAATTCTTCAAATGATAAAAATCCATTCTATTGGTTTATTCCTATATTTTATAAACATACTTAGCCTTACAGGGTTCCCCAAATCATCCATAAACCCAAGAAAAGTCGAATTTGTGTGGTTTCTCATGCTTTTCCATGTGGCCTCTCTCTTCCTTTTCCATCTTCCCCCAAATGTGAATAGGATCCTCTTGTCCTTCTCCAACTCCCATGAGCGCCATCTAAGATGCTATATTCAGGACTGAAATGTCATATATGTACTATTTCATACTTCATATCTTACTTGTGTCATAATTGTCATAGAATCTCCATCATTCGTGTCATAGATGTCATAAATGTAAGGGGAATGTAGCCAAGTGTCCATGAAACTCCCATTGACACTACCTCTCCCATGTAAGTTACAATTAATAAAAAATTAGACCTATAAATTATGTGGACAATTATATTAACCTTATAATCCATCCAAAATCATTAGGCTTCCCATAGATTTGATATTGCAAGAGGAGGATGCCATGTGGCACAAATTTTCTAGCTTATGTGGGCCCCATAGTCTCCATGTGTCTCCATGCTCCATTGCCAATTCAATTTTATCTTGTATTTATTTAAAAAAATACATTGTTAAATATTTATATCCTTCTAATGTCTAAACATCATTTTTTATCCCCCTTATTCCAAATCTCAAAGCTTCCACCCCCAACCTAGGAAACTAGTGATTTTCCTGCTTGGCAATTATTTGAATTTTAGCATCCATTTGACAACTTTCATGAATATGGAAAATGTGATTTTTCCATTGTTACCCAATGCAAAATTTTGGACATTAAAAATCCTCCCTTCCTAATATTTCTTTTCCTCAAGCAATTTCAAACATGGTTGTTGAAGAACCTACTTTCTATATGATTCTTTGAAGTTGCCACTGAGCTTCCCACTTTGAGTCTTTGAGATTCCATGGATATTTTAGAGAAAAACCACCATGCTTACTTCTGCACTAATCTGGTTAAAATCTCATTATTAATTGGTTAATCCATCTCCCATATTTCTTCTTTCACAAATAATTTGGAATCAATGGACTAAAAACTATCCTGGGGTCCCATTACTTGCATTGCACTCCACAATTAAGAGTGCTTTACAACTCATACTATTTGGAAAGAGAATTATTGGATCCCATTTTCTTGTATGCATTATTCCAAACATAATGATTACATAATATATATCATCAAAGTACATAACCACATAATAAAAAGATACATCAAGGAGGTGCCTCATCAAAAAATCATGAAAGTGCTTATACCTCCAAGTGAGTAGACTACCATTTGCCAGGTGCATACATGCTTCAAGTGACTAGTCAAAATGATCCAATGACATAGGTGAGGATCCCATTTCCTATAATGCTGCTCCCCAAGAATTTAATATGCATTAAAATAATAATCAGCCATGTGTTCTTTCATCCAAGAAGTGAATGAAGAACCTCCACCAAAATCTGAACCAAACAAGGAGCAAGTAAAACATGAATACTTCAAGTGGCTCAAAAAAGTATCATCAATACATCCATGAATGAGAGAAAAATAAATATATAACAAAGTATGTGTCTGGAAACAAAAATGTTCTCCAATCATAAATCTATTCACCCCAGTTTTGGATGAAGCTCCTCCAACTTCAAATGAACTAAGTGTTGAGCAAGAAAAGCCACAAGTCTTCAAGCGACTCAAATGCATATCATAGGTGCATCCATGTGGATGTGCATAATTATAAAGTAACAAATGATTCTTGTGCGAATTTGAAGAAGAGTGTGCTCCAACCATGTCACCATAGAAATTAAATCTAGGAGTTCCATACCGCTCAAGTGGCACCATCGAAAAGAACCCTTTCACCCATACTTCATTGAGACTAATGCTGCAAAACATGGAATTGTAGTATGTAGGAGAATGAACTAAATCACCCAAATGATAAAAAAATGCAGATTTTTCATCATGGTAAGGATCCATATGGTTAGTATCATGCATATTCTTCAAAAAGTGTGAAACCTTTGTCATAGGTTGGTTCCAATGTAGAGGAATCATGCTCTCCTTTAAACATTGCATAACCTTCATCAAGAGACAATTCAAGTTACTCTTCCACCACATCAAGAGTTTTAATCACTTCAAGTTCAACTTCAAACACATAAATCACATTCAAATTTCCACATTTCTCATGGTCCTCCATTCCATGAGAACCCTCCAAACAATCTACCATTTGACAATCTGAAACATTGGAGGGAAAACAAGCATATTGCAACCTTTCAAGAAGTTGCTCATTTTGAATTGCTCCCTTAATATTATCCTTATTATTCTTTGTTAGGATTATTAATCCTCCCTTGTCCAAATTTGGTCATATGTCTAAATCGGGAGTCATGTCTAAATCGGGATTCCACCCAGTCTAGTTATAGTCATTAGCACCATTGGTTGAACTTGACCTAATTGGGGCACATGTTTCAATTACCAAAGTGTGGGGAACACTAATTGAGGCTCAATGTCACTTATTGCACTTGAGTTCATAAGTTTAGGAGTCTCCTAGATCAATCCCTACAATTTAGGAAGCAACTAGGAGTGCCGAAACCAACCAAGGTCAGTTCACTTCAGTTAATGACTAGTCAAGCCAAGTTAGGAGTCAGTTACATTCAGTTCTAGCCCTCTACATTCGGTTAAATAATGGTTTAATTAATTGCACACATGTGGGGCGCATTTCTCACCTACCACATTCAGTTAACCATTATTTAATACTAAATGTAACACTTGGTTGTGTTTTAGAACTCTGGTTATGATTTAGACAAGGACAGTTAACTACTGGGTCCTCCAATAGTGATTTAGACAATGTCTTGGTTACCTACAGTCAAGTAGAGTCATCAATTTGAACTTGATCATGTGGATTTGAATTGCTTGTGGCTATTAAATCCATTTTACGTTATTGTAATTATTATCTGGATTACTTTTTTTATTAATGAAAGCATTCACAGCTGCAAGCCTTTTGCACTATTTCATTCTTCAATCGCTGAGTAAATTGTGAGATCTTCTTTGTGAGTTGTGTGTTTGTCTACAGATCTATATGCTCCAATTTAACATGGTATCAGAGCCTCGACGAACAAGGCACTTCTCCTCCTCGGATATCCTACTAGATCATTTTTTTGTTTTACAGGTACAACTTTGAATGGATTCATCAGTTCCTCTTCTCACCCTGTCCTCAAACTATTCAGAATGGAAGAAGGAGATGATTTCATCTCTGATGAGAAAAGGTCTCTGTCGGGTGTCTATTGGACTTGATAGAGAGTGTTTTAGTAATATTGACTGGCTGAATACAAGTGATGGAGCTTTTGGAACAATAGAAATGGGTCTTTCTCATAGCTTGCTCTACCTCATTAGATCTATTGAAAATCCGAGGGAATATAGTGAAGATCCAAAGGAACTCTAGACAAGATTGGAAAGAACCTTTGGAGTGATTGATGAGGATCATAATAGAATTTTGGAGAGAATATACAACACCATAATCACTCTTGATCCAAAAATATCAGCCTCTAGTCTCTCTGATGAAGTTGTTTAAGATGAAGAAGAAGCAGAAACTTCTACACAGTCAATTCGAATTGAAGACAGTCTCCATGCAGTGACTCCTTCTCGTGATGATCCGAAAGTTCATGAGATATCTGATATCTGATATTCTAATATTTCTGAAATATAAGAAGACATTCTAATCTCTGATATTGAAGAAAAATTCTGCTGCACTTCCATGCAAACATTCACCGGTGATTTTCCTTTAAATTCTGTGCAAAATTTACTAGTAATTCCTTTCGAAAGTGAAGAGAAATTTGATTTTTCTTCCTCTAATGTTGCTGCTGGTGTGAAAATATGTGATACCTTTGATATTTTGGAAGAAATATCATATTACCATAGTGATCCATTTGCTCCCCATGATCTATTTTTTTTAGCAAATTCCTGCAGGATTGCATGCACCAAAATTCAGAATTTTGAAGAAGAAGAAAGCTGTGCATCCACCGTCTCGGTTAACAATTTATGTGAATCTGATATTAACCTTATTGGATTGTATATGATCTTATTTAGATTTTATCTGATATTTCTTGGTTTAATATATCAAATTCATAATCTTTCAGTACCGCTTGTAGCTATTCTCATCAACGGTGTGAAGAAACAAGTACCGCAAGTCTCCTACAAAACTGTTGCTGGGGATTTGATTCCATTTCACAGTTTTGGATATGTTTTGAAACTGTTTAGATATGATTTAATTTATGATATGATATTATTTGGTTCATATTTTAAAATTCAAAAGCATTCAGTCATGCTTGTAGCTTCTCTCACCAATTCCGGTGTGAAAAATCAAGTACCGCACTTTCTCTTCAAAACTGCTGATGGGGATTTGGTGTTAGTTTCCTCATATGAGGTTGATGATATTTTATTATGTGATTCATTATATATTTCAGAAGCTATATCAGACTATGGAGCTCTAGAATTCACTCTCAACAGTCCCAGTGCTTCTCTACCATTGATCACATGCTCATCTTCTCACAGACTAGTAAAGAGGAAGATTTTCTGCATCCGCCTGGACACCTGCTCCTAACACTTGGGGCTGTTCTTACCACTCATATTTTTCTGTTCATGGCTGAAACATATCAGTTTATTGAGTGTTCTTCACATTCCCTAAATTCTCAAGAACCTTTCCTCACTTTTCAGTTAACTTCAGTTGCTCTACATGGGTCCAGTCTTCATTCACCAGCTGTCTATATTTCTGATTTGGTTGAGCATATCATTGTTCTTCCAAAGAGGAATATTCCTCCAGACATATGATGGAGAGGTTCACATGCCAGGCCCCAGGATACATGTGCACAGAAGAACCAGATTGATCATGATTCTACCTACTTAATTAGAAGGGGGGTTTTTTTTCCCATGTGGTTTTTCCCCAAGCACCTTATTTTTGAGCAGTTACTTTATTTTACTTGATGTAATGGGTGACCTATGGTCTTAGTTACCAGGGCCCATAGTTTTTCCAAGTTAGCATTCATGGGGGGTGTTAGGATTATTAATCCTCCCTTGTCCAAATTTGGTCATATGTCTAAATCGGGAGTCATGTCTAAATCGGGAGTCCATCCAGTCTATTTATAGTCATTAGCACCATTGGTTAAACTTGACCTAATTGGGGCACATGTTTCAGTTACCAAAGTGTGGGGAACACTAATTGAGGCTCACTATCACTTATTGCACTTGATTTCATAATTTTAGGAGTCTCCTAGATCAATCCCTACAATTTATGAAGCAACTGGGAGTGCTGAAACCAACCAAGGTCAGTTCACTTCAGTTAATGACTAGTCAAGCCAAGTTAGGAGTCAGTTACATTCAGTTCTAGCCCTCTACATTTGGTTAAATAATGGTTTAATTAATTACACACATGTGGGGTGCATTTCTCACCTACCACAGTCAGTTAACCATTATTTAATACTAAATGTAACACTTGGTTGTGTTTTAGAACTCCGATTATGATTTAGACAAGGACAGTTAACTACTGGGTCCTCCAATAGTGATTTAGACAATGTCTTGGTTACCTACAGTCAAGTAGAGTCATCAATTCGAACTTCATCATGTGGATTCGAGTTGCTTGTGGCTATTAAAGCCATTTTACATTATTGTAATTATTATCTAGATTACTTTTTTTATTAATGAAAGCATTCACAGCTGCAATCCTTTTGCATTGTTTCATTCTTCAATTGTTGATTAAATTGTGAGATCTTCTTTGTGAGTTGTGTGTTTGTCTACAGATCTATATGCTCAAATTTAACATTCTTAAATTATGCATCATGTAACAATTCATTAAGCTCAAACAAATGGTTTCTATAAAGAACAATAGACATGAAATCACCTTTGATGTGGCACATTGCTCTTTGAATCTTCTCCATGTCTTCAAGGAAGGATGTTTTCTCCTATGAATTAGCTCTCCAACAAGAATTTGACACTAATTCTTGAGTATCATGGATTATCTCAAGGGATTCTTGGATATCCCTTTCACTCATATTCAAGGATCCTTCAATAACGGATGGTTCATGGGAGTGAACCACCTCTTCTTCTTCATTCTCCATTTGATCAACTCCTTCAAGCTGAAGTGGCGATGGGGAAGTTGATCTTGGTTATTCATTTGCTTCTAAGAGGCCTTCATATTTATTCTCATGAGAAATTTGGGTTGTAGAAACATTTTCAGATCTGATTTCTATGTCACCAACTTAGAGTTGTGAGAAACCATCATTAAGTACTCCTTAATAGTTCAAACATCCATATGTAAATGCCCTTTGGTCCATCTCCACAGTAGAATTTGTTTCGGAATGATATTCAATAGTTTCAAGGTACTCTTATTCATTATCATGTTATGTTTCCTCATATTTTTCAAATTCATTTGGGAGTGGCTTTCGATCCTCTTGATTTAATGCTTTTTCTTCTTCACCACCCACAGAAATTTGTAGCTCTTTGTTCTCCTCCCTACTTGTGCATTGATGATTATTCCTTAATGAGTTCTTATTTGAATTATTTTTCATGAATTCCTTCAACCAACAATTAAGGTCTTCAAAATAAATGGTATTATGTGTCTTTTCATTATGTAAACTTATACTACCCATAAATTGTCTAGCCATCAATTATAATGCTTGCTTAACTTTCCTGGCCATATCATCACCATGTGACTTAATGAATTCATTCAATTCATATATACCATCCATAAATTCAATAGGTTCCAAGACCATGCTATTATACCACTGTAATGTACCCTATTTTGAAATTTTATCTAGATGACCAATTCTTCAATTCTTTCACTATGTACTCAAATTCATCTTCTTACAACTCTAGTTATATGGATTCAATTGATTCCAAAATTCCTCCAAGTAATTTTGAACTTGGTAAGGAAGGTCCTAAGGGGTGATGGGACATATTAGAACATATATAATACATATAATAACTAATATACTAAAACATGGTATGCAATTTTCAAGGGAAGAAGTTTTGGGACAAGACTAGTCAATTTGGGAGGTGGAAATCCCCCTGGGTCCTGGAACAAATATCTTGATAACATTGTACAACATTCACTAATGGTGGGTTTTATAATTAGATATGTTATAATATTTTAATTAAACTATATTTTTAGCATCATATGTGGTGTTGGGGTCGAATAGGTATCCACGAGAACGCCATGAATTTACTAGTAGTTTTGAGGTTCCAACCCCCAATGGTAGATGACTCCAAATAGATACAAATGATGTAAAATTATACCAAAAGGTGTATTAGTGATACAATAAATTAATTATAATTTTCAGGGATGTATATACAATTACTTCTTCAAGTCTATATCAAATTCTGAATAAGATAGATGCTTTAACTAGCAATTTTGGGCCTCAAATCCCCGCCGTGGTGAATGATAGAAATGGATTCCCAAGTGTGCTCCAACCCACTATAATTATAAAATTGAAGCAATTAATATGTATAATACATTATAATATAATCATATACATAAACAATCAACATCACATGGCTGTTATCACTTCCTTCAATTAGATATAAAAACTAGTTTTGGACCTTTGGGGAAGCGACATGTAGTTTGCTCCAAATGATATGAAATTCGACCCAATGGCCAAAAATTCATAGTTAATGAAAATGAAACCCATATTATACATGATTGAAATTTCACTCATTCATAAATCGTCAATGGCGCACAAATATATTCGATTTCATCAATATTGCAAGTGTTAACAACAAGGGATTGGGGAAATGGCACTGTTTCTTCAATAGTGGACAATACTACATGAGATATCTTGGAATTTATACCTGATATATTTCTGAAATTAAAGAACATAAAATTTACATCAGAATATAGAATACCAGAGAAAAGTAATCTCCCTCAAAGAGATGGATAGCTCACCAAGTGCGCCTCACTCCATAGAGCTGAAATATGGTGAGAAAACTTGAGATGAATGGAAGAGGAAGATGATATTGAGATGTCCATGATCTTCCTGTAGCTTGAAAATATAACTTATGAATCCATTTAATATATTTTAAATACCTTATTGGCCTCTCCAAATAACCAATTAGGATAAGAATCTTTCACCCTCTAAATTGGCTAAGGCAAGGAACTAATCATCCACTAGCTCTCTGTTCACAAACCCAATTTCATAAAATGATCAAAATCAAATATCTTGGTTTATTCATATATTTTATAAACATACCTATACTTATAAGGTTCCAAAAATCATCCATAAACCCAAGCCAAGTCAAATTGGTGTGGTTTCTCATGCTTTTCCATGTGGCCTCTCTCTTCCTCTTCCATGTTCCCCCAAATTCGAATAGGAGCCTCTTTGCCTTCTCCAAATCCCATGAGAACCCCATAAGATTCTCTATTCAGGAATAACATGTCCTATATGTCATATGTCAACATTCATATCTGAATTGTGTCATAACTGTCATAGAATCTCAATCATTGGTGCCATAGATGTCATAAATGTAAGGGGACTCTAGCGAAGTGTCCATGAAACTCCCATTTGGCTCTTCCTCTCCCATGTAAGTTAAAATTCATCCAAAATTATACCTATGAAGTATATGTAAAATTTTATTAACCATATAATCCATCCAAAAACATTAGGCTTCCCATAGATTTGATATTGCAAGAGGAGGATGCCATGCGGCCCCAATTTTCTAGTTTGTGTGGGCCCCATAGTCTCCATGTGTCTCCATGCTCCATTGCCACTTAAATTTTCTCTTGTATTTATTTAATAAGCTAAATTATTAAATATTTATCCCCTTCTAGTTTCTAAACGTCATTTATTATCCCCCTTATTCCAAATCTCAAATCTTCCACCCCTAACCTAGGAAACTAGTGATTTTCCTCCTTGGCAATTATTTGACTTTTAGCATCCATTTGACAACTTTCATGAATATGGAAAATATGAGTTGGCCATTGTGACCCAATGCAAAATTTGGGACATTACATTCCTACCACCAGTTTGGCCCCTATTCCATCTTTTAGCTTGGGCCCTTTTAAGAATCCACGTGTTGCAGGTCCATGACTAGTAGTGCCGCCAAGAGAGACTCCATAATCGTTAAGGTCAAATAAATTCAAGGCTAAGGCCTTTGCAGATATACCTATTAAGGAAATTCCAGAGGAGGATGCACCAGAATCACCACTGCGTAGAGATGTGGGTGCCACTGTGGAAGAGCAGAACTTTACACATTATGTTCGGCCAAAAAGATCCGACGCGAAGGAGGTGAAGATCTGAAAAAAATCATGCTCATCCTTAGTGACACCCAGGATTCATACTAGTGTACTCTTGTTGATGGAAATACTTCCAAATCTATCCAAGCTGTATCTTGAGGATTTTTACACCGAAAAGCAAGTGGGATTGGAAAGGAAAAACTACATGGTTACGCTTCTAGTCATGACACCTAAGCCCATATCTTAGTGCTAATGAAGTAGGAAAGTGGTGTCGATACCGCAGGCTTGTTAAACTCATTTCTCATGCCCCACTTTGGTCAGAGCACGCAAGTAACCACATATGTGAGACAACTCCTTGTTTGTTTTCACATAGGATTTTTATGGCTCGATCTACCCTACCATGTCGACGTCGATCTCGTCTCGTCGATCACAGGTCTGTTGAAGGTCAAAGGTGAACTTGTGTCATACATGTGCCCAAATAGAGATACAACCAAGATGAAGTAGAAATATAAACTTCAGCACACAAGAAGGGGCTTTTTCATTGCCCCTATAAAGGACAACATGGTAAGGTTTGTAGGAAAAATATTATCTTGCAAGTTGTTGCTCGATATGAGACCCATTGAGTGTACCATCAGGGCAATAGAAATCACAAAGTAGTGTGTGGTAGGCATAATACTACACTAGTCATAGTACCTGTTGAATGAGCTCATAGATGATGCAGAGCAGGCACAGGAGGACCCTAAGGCTAAATTCCACTACTCCTGGCTGGTCATTCGTATTTCCTTTTTTCTGTGGTTCGACCCAATGGACTATCAGCCAATGGATTTCCTAGTTCTTTGCTTTGGTGCAAAGTATTAGAACCTTTTGGAAAATAAGGAGCACAATATTCACCAGAATGATAATAACGTTGAGTTATTTTTACACGATAAGGCACTACACAATCACTAGTACAAAATGAGTAATTAATGACTAAAAATTGACTAAAATCAGGCTATAAACGACTATTTTTGAGTCAACGACTAATAGTATCTAATTTCCACTATCTTATAGCTAGTTGTATTTCACTTAGTCATTAATAGCTTGAATTATTAGTCATTGCGCCGAGAGGCGCTCTACAGCCCAGTATGGGGGAGATCTTGTCACGTGATGTCACGTGATGTAACGTTACTAACATGTCGGCAAAAAAAATAGTGAAAGTGAATATTATGGGGGAGATCTTGTCACGTGATGTAACGTTACTAACATGTCGGCAAAAAATAATAGTGAAAGTGAATATTATGGGGGAGATCTTGTCACGTGATGTAAAGTTTCTATTACTAACATGTTGGCAAAAAATAATAGTGAAAGTGAATAAATTATGGGGGAGATCTTGTCACGTGATGTAACGTTACTAACATGTCGGCAAAAAATAATAGTTAAAGTGAATATTATGGGGGAGATCTTGTCACATGATGTAACGTTACTAACATGTCGGCAAAAAATAATAGTGAAAATGAATATTATGGGAGGGATCTACTAACATGTCGGCAAACAATGTCGGCAAAAGATAATAGTGAAAGTGAATATTATGGGAGAGATCTTGTAACTTAATGTAACTTATGTAACATGATCTTGTAACTTAATGTAACTTATGTAACATGTCGGCCTGGTAAGGTAATAGTTTGGCAAGCTGGCCAAAATTCCCCTGTACTAATGCAGCCCAATCTACTTGATCAGGAACATAATCCAAGCGGATGCTCAATGGGTATACTTTACATTTCCGAATGAATGAACGTCGGAGCTCGTCCTCTGCACTCGACTCCCTGGAATATACCTTATCAGAAAAAAATTCAACCAGAAAGTTAAGCTGCGACTGCTCAAGGTTTAATCGTAAAGGAAATAGATTCAGGTGGATCCAATGTTCTTCAAGAGGACTTGAAGAATCAGGCATTGTAGCTTCTAATTTGAACATCAATGCAATTGCAGACGAATTCCATAAAACCGTTTTCCCACGGTGCTGTCCACTGATATCAAACATTCTTAGGTTTTCTACTGACAATGCAAGTTTTGATGCATAGAGCCCACCACTATTAGGGAAAGTATCATACTGAGCATTCACTCCATACAAGTTAACTTCAAACTGTGAACTTGCAGCATTTCTTCTCAGTTTACCTTGCAATGGGATGGAATTATAATTTTTCCAGGCAGGCCAGTCGGAACCTGCACAAATCTTCCATGTGACCCTGAAGCTCTTGAGTGAAATTCGACCAGCTGGTATGATTCTAAAGGTTCTCGTGCCCTCAGATATTGAAGTATGATTTTTCAACCATGCATTTCGCCTTCTTTGTAAGTGAACTACAAACTCTTCATAATCAGGTTGAAAAAGATGTTGAAGCTGCTCAATCAGGAGGGTAAGAGCAGCAGTTGTGTCATGGCAAGTAACCAGCGAAATGTGACCTTTTTTTACAGGTAACTTCCCAAAGCAACTTGTCCTGGCAATTCAGTTCAATCTCCAGGTTTGTTTCTGGGTCTCCAGCAACCTTCACATACCCTGTTGATCGCAAGGAATTTGCATCATAGGCTGCGAGCTTATCGTTGCTTGCTTTCGATAAATCCAAGATCAGAAGACCTACATCTTTCAGCGAGATAGTGTACTTTTTGTTCTCTTCTCTCGGCTGTGTCTTTCTTGAAAGACTCACTGCTGCAGCAGCTAAAACGCATCCAACTGGTGCACATGAATTTTCAACAAGATTACGGGCACTGCTTACTCTTGAGCCTTTCAGAAAAGGCTCATAACTGACAGCAATATCTAATAAATCTACTGAAATGGAAGTAGAATAGGAGTTACCTTGCCCTGCCTGTGGATCAGTATCGGCGATTTGGTTCTCAGCTGTTGAATATTGTCGATTAAAGAATGAAATGATGGAAGGAAAGTAATCAAGATGACCACCAGGTGCAACAAGTGTACAACATCTCACTGTAACAGCTGTATGTGTCTCTAAATTTTGTGGATTAACAAGATGTGTAATTGTTGTTCCTGCAATTCCACTACTCAATCCATCGTTACCTTGATCCCCGTCACCGCGCCCGGAAACATTAGTTTTGCAGCTTAGTAAGCACAATTCTCTAATTGCACAAGAAGATCGGGGATTCTCCATTTTGTCAATTAGAGATCCATACATTAATGCCTCCTCATGATTGAGGGAGAAATAGCTCTTACGAGACACATCCCCAAGATTTGACACTGACAGAACTTCAACATTTCGAACTGATAGTCGAAAACTGGCCCAAGATCCTGGAAGTTCCCTTTCCATGGAAACCTTCCTAAAAACCTTCGTATTCACTGTTTCTGCCAAATGTATTGCAATATCAACAACCTTACTCTCTATCAGAATCAAGGATTGTGATACCTTTGAATGAGCGCTTTGTTTCTTAGGCTTTCCTTCTAATTTCAAACAAGTTTCTTTGCACCCTTTGAAAAAAATGCAATTGGTGAGCACACTCAGAACATTAGCTACTTGAATGGTCTCAATGCCATAAATATCAAGCTGTGCATGCGGTAAACAAAATTGAATGAATAGATCGGAGTTCTGAATAATTTTTTCTTGAATGAATAGGCGCGAGCACCCATGATTTTCACATATTTTACCAAATCGATGTGTCCTCAAAACTAATCTCTGACGTTCATTCTTTCATGGCAAGATGCTCTCTCTCATGAGATCAAATGAATTCAGTCCATAGCTCAAAGGTCATAATACCTCGTGTTGTAAATCTCTCAAATTTTATAGAGTACGTCTCAAGTGTTTCCATTACGATCGTCTTATAAGTTTATCAATTACGATCGTCTCTTTTTCATGATTTCTGATTTCTCTAGAATGAATTACCAAAATCAGTAAATTGGTAATTATGTTATGGTCATTTAGACATTATATTTTTTTAGCTAACGTTCAAATTAAAATTAAATTTAGTTTTGTGTTTTTATGTCTTTCCCCACGGTTTTATTTTACATGGTTTAGGAGGGCCTTCCAAAACCATGTGCAAGGCCTCCTAAACAACCCATGGTTTTATTATACATGGTTTAGGAGGGCCTTCCAAAACCATGTGCAAGGCCTCCTAAACAACCCATGGTTTTATTATACATGGTTTAGGAGGGCCTTGCAAATGGTTTTAAGACCATGTGCAAGGCCTTGCATATGGTTTTAAAACCATGTATGGAGAAATGCTGTAATGTTCGTTCCTAACAAAATAAAAAATAATAATAAATACTATATGTGAGCCATAAATAATATTAAATAATAATAATAATAATATTATATGTGGAACTTAACTAAAAAAATGTGTCTTTTGGTTTGAATCAAATCAATGGATACCTAAGAAGAGATTTGATCCCTCTCGGTGCTTGATAGAGCCTAGGATTTGGATCTACGCTGGTTAATTTAGTCATTTATAATCAATGATTTAGTCATTAATAGTCAATGATTTATTCAATGATTTAGTCATTGATTTAGTCAACGATTTTGTCACTGATTTAGTCACTAATTGCAATGATTAATGACCAAATATACGACTAAATAAACTACTAGATGATAACATATTAATGACTAAGCTAAATACAACTAAGATACAAAAAATTAGCTACTAATAATTGTATATATGCGAATTTAGTCATTTTTGTAGTCACAAATTTATGATAGGGCACGGAGGAATCGAACCACCAACATCCTAACTATAATTAGGTAGATGCTCTACCATTAATATAGCACCATTTAAGAAGTTTTTATTGCTTGAAAATGATGATATTCGAACAAATTTATGATATATAGCAATCTACAAACTACATAATTATTACTATTACAACTTACCAATAACTAGTATTTATGATAAACTAATTGCTGAGAGCTATGTACAATTTTCCCTATCTGGCATATCCATTCATGTCCCTATCTAGCCGGGATCCTGACTTGTTGACTTGGAAACAAATTAGGAAATGGTGTTCAATGCATCGAGAAAAATATAATATTCATTCGTTTCCAATGAAGTTAAGATATAGACTTAAAACATTGGGTGTATGTTGCAAGTTTCGTCCTTGGCAATGTTTTATAGACTTAAAACATCATGTTGCAAGTTATGTCCTTGTACACTCTAGACTGGTTGGAGTTGAAATTGGACTAACTACTATTAGGTTGTAATAGTAGGATCTATTATTCTACATGCTGATTGATGCCATCACAAGTACTGCTTTTGAAATTGCACCATGTAGCGCTAAGTAATAATATTTTCCACCTTCAAAAAAATTAAATCTTTGAAGATCAATTCATATTTCAACAACTTTCAAATGCTGACTTTCCTATTATTAAATTAGACAATTATGACTCATTCTCTTTGCATCTTGGATATATTTTTCGAAGATACTAATAGCTAGCTTCTAGTTGAACAATTTTATAGTATTGAATGTAGAAACCCAACCTTTCTATTTATTGATTTGTCATTGCACAAATTAAGATATGTCGCTAGCAGCATCAGAGAGGAAATTACTCAACCTGCATTGGATGCACATCCTAAGGTGGGCACTTTATCCAAGAAGGTGGGAAATCTTCCCACCATTGGATTTCCAGCTAGTACATGCAGCATTTTGTGCTTTAAATTATCAACCCTTATTTTTAATCTATCCTAGCCTATCGGCTCTTTTTCCCATTTTTGTTTCTGAATTCTCAAATAATTCAAATTGATTTTAATTCAAACACCATGGATTATTATCCATGAAAAAGTATTATTGATTCTTTGGAATGCCACCGCAATTTCCTAACACATTTTTTTCAACGCTAAAATTGTAAATGAATTTATTAGAAGCTTTGTCAAAAAACTCACTAAAATTTCAAATGAAATACAGAAAAAATATACCTACCTGAAGCATAGAACCCCCAAGGAGTTGAGAAACAAACATACTGAGTCAGGTTTTCACATAACAAAATGATTTACAACCATCCCTGCATTTTTGGTGGGCTATGATTCTGCTATATAACAAATTATGCAATAATTCAAAAATCTTGATAGTCTCGAGAAGGAAAAATGCAAGATTGATACCTTACTGAAAATTTTTAACTCTAGCATGTGAGCTGCTTAATATTTTTATGTTTATTGTCGAATCACCATGATTATCTTCTACAAATTTCATATTAGACACCTAGGAACTGAATGATTACTTGTGCTGATCTCTATGGGAAATTTTGTAAGAATATTCAAAACAACAGCCCGTGAAACTCAAAGATATTGTATAGCCATAGTAAATAAATGCATAAGACAAAAAGGCAAAAAGTATCCTATCTATAGAATAAATTTCATTTAACTGACCATGGACATGATACTAGAAACACAAGATTACCAAGGAAAAAGGAAATTAATTTACCTTACTTGCCTTGGAGAGATTAAAAGTTAAAAACTAAAAGGACACTCATATTTTACTTCACATGGTATCTTATAATCTATTATTACTACAATGTTACATATCATTCACCACAACTCCTAAGTGTCATGTGCCTCAGCAAACTTTGCAATCAATTGCAGTCTGAAAGATGTAGTTGCTATATTATGTTGTTTTTCATTAACAACTAAATGGCCAGAGTATAGTATTCTTCTTTTAGTTGGTTAACAGTGGTTTGTAGTACTAAAAAGAGAGATAGCTTTGTTCTACTTTATTTTTGGCTAGAGACATCACCTCTTTTAACTTTCTAATATATGAACTCATTGTTACGTTTTGTGCATAATATATCTAAAACACAACATAACAATACCAAGAACACCTATGCAACTAGAACATAGTGGACAATCATCACCATATGCCCAAATTTATCTTCATACAACATCATCTGGGAAAAATACAACATAGATGCTGATTTGACATTCCAAAATGTTATACAACAGATAGAAAACAACCAAACATAAACATTGATAATAGCTGTAGGTTGTTTCAATTGCATACTTGCGATCTGATTTTATTTCCTTTCCGAAGGTTCTTTCCTAGATGTTGTCAAAATAATTTGAGTTGAGAAGTATAAGATTTAACAAAATAGAAATAAAGTTTCTCTGCTGCTGCAAACAAAGCCAAATTTTTAGTTGAGTTCAATCATGGATAGATAATCAGTGACAAAAAAATGAATACAAACATATAATCTGATGGAAAAACCTATCTTATTAATAAAGGGGTAGAACCTCCGGAAGGTCACAAATGTTCCTAATAGTGTGAGTGGCTTTCACTACTCCTAGAGGGGGATCATTTAGACCATGAATGTTGACCCATATAGTTGCTAGAAAACCTACATTTTTTCCTCCTTGAAATACATAAACATAGCTATCTGTAGTGAAACATAAAACCAAATTTAAGGCAAAATATTAGGACATATTCCCATCACCATACATCTAGAGATGCATATTAAAAAGCATTATCGAGAGAACAGAAATTAATAGAAAAGAAAGGATCAAGACAACTTTCAACCTCAAACCTACCATATGAAGGATCAAAACAATGGATCTCATTTATCTAAAAATTAATACTAGATACATTTGTTTGTCTTTGCTCTTTAGAAGGAAAAACTTGAAATACAAGACCTGAATGTTTGCTTTAAGGTTATGTCCCACCATGACAGATTTCTTAGCCCTGCATCCTACAAGCTCACAGGATTTCAAAAATATGCTTTTAATTGGGTTTTCATGAGTCTCTTTTGTATATAAAAAAATGAACAATTCAGTTTATGTTGATTTCAAAAGTCACATGTTCACACTCACAGATCTCTAGTAAATAACTGAGGGAATTCATCTACTTTTTTTGTTGGGACGTAAAAGTAAAATATAGATTGATAGTTATGAGTTAACAAAGAGGACTTAATATAACTAGGGAAAGCACAAATGAAAAAAGTTATAAAGCACATATTCTTATATCTAAGGTACCTCCACCACCCAGAATTGTGTTGAAAAGCTCATCTGCTTGGCAAGCCAAATGTTTTGCATGTTGAACCTGATAAATCAGGTAGATTATAAGAAAAATTGCTAGAAAAATATAATTATAGAAACCATGATCCATCGATAGTTTCAAATCATTACAAAGACGCAATGTTTTGATCTCACCTTCAGATGGCCATTGGTTATGATGCCAAATTTTATTCCATTGAGTGGTATTTTATTGACCATCTGCACATATATAAATTTCAAATTTAGGAATCATCCCTTATTGAAGGCATCTCTCACAATTTCATGCTATGCAAATCTGATTAACTTAAAACTTAACTTCATGGTCCTCACGTTGAGTCAGCACATGGTTGAGCTGAGAGAAGCACATTGGGTAACAGCTAAGCAAGTGCTGAGATATCTTTGTGGTATAGTTGGGTTTGTATTGAGACATACCTTACGTGATGGAGTGAAGCTGGTGGGATTCACATATTTATATTGGGATGGGAGTGCAGTTAATAGAGTGAGCACCTCTAGGTGTTGTTGTATCTTGGGATCAACTATGGTTTCTTCGTTCAACAAGAAACAAACTTTTTTGGCACTCAGTACAACCTAGGTAGAGTACATTGTATCCAATGAAACTAGTAAGGAATCAGTATGGCTTCGAAATATGCTTGTAGATTTGTATGGTCATGAGCTTGATGTGACAAATATTTTGTGATAACCAAAGTTGTGTATCCTCTTCATGCCAAACGATTTTAGCAAAGTGGTATTTCAAGTCGCTAATTCTACCATCGATATCCTTGCCACATTTTTGCAACTAACCATTTGTCTATTAGTAGGGTTAATTGATTCACCATACACCCACATTGGATCCAATGGAATTGGCAGTGTGTTACTATTGAGTTGAAAAATGAAACTTGAGATTAAACGTATGGCACAAAAAAAATAAAAACAAAAAACACAAAAGAATGCTTGGATCTTTAAAAAGAATGCTAGAAAATGTGTTGAATGATCAAATCTTTGATTGAAAAACAACAAAAAGGTATATATAATGGTCATTGAAAACCCTACACTAAATCTAGAAAAACAAACAAATTTCAAGAATGAAATACATACCTGGAAAAATGGAGAAGGTTGATTGTAGTGAATCTGCACTCCACCATTACTCTGCTATTGGAAACAAGAACCACAGATTTCCCCTATCTCCATCAATGGAAATGGTCACAAACCTTCTTGGAGCTATTCACCCTTCCTCAACAATGCACAATGACCCTAAAAAAATCCAATCCATGACTATAAATACCAAATTTGGCGCATTTTTACCCACATGGTGATATTTATCATCAATTCACAATATTTTGTGAATATATTGCATTGTAATGAATGTGTTGCGATATTTTCTAAATTCACATTTATCGCAATTTTTTAGGGGTGATATATCACCAGGGGGAATGTATTGCAATATCGACGATATATGTAACAATGGTTAGGAGTAAGCTCAGTCCTAGTTAACAAGCACTCTACATGGACCATTGCATTGGTGGGCAGTTCTGTTGAGAGATGTCGAATCCCTGTTTTTGGTATTCCTTGGATGGTATTGGTAGAGTTTGAGAGTTTCGTATTTGTCTTTGTATGTTTTATGGAAACTCTGCTGCAAGTATGGTTTTGAAAATGAGGTCAGTTACCAAGTTTCCTTTTTTCAACTTTGACAAGTTTCCCTTTTTCAACTTTGACAAGATTATGGATAAAGGAATATTGCTGATTAAATATGGTAAGTTGTTGGACCAGACCTCTTATTCTGATTTTATAGCTGTTTAAGTTGCTTTAAGGAAGAGGATATGAAGTTCATTGTATATACCCTTATGTTTATCATATGTTTTGTGCTACTGATGTAAATATTTTTTGCAGATATAAAAAAGTTATCTTTTACAATATAAACATAAGAAAGAATGTTCTATAAAACACAAGTGCTGAAATCTAACACCCATGACCAAGAGTAAAAATTAGATTTATGAAAAATTCCTTCAAAGGAACAATTTAGATAGGTTGGAAATCACCTCACATTAATACCAATAAATGCCATTGATCAAGATTCCTAGCAATTCAGGTTAGCCCTAGCTATATTTTCTGTAATAATGCAAGCTGCAAATAACCATCATGAGGTTAGTTAAACTCTAGGATACATGAGTAGTAGTACAAAAATACAAAACGCCATCTGACAACTTGTAACAAATAAAACCTACTTTACTATGTTACATTGCAATCAGTAATATATTTTTAGTCCTCACTGCAGTTACTAGAGGCACAAGTGTAACAAAATCCATGGAGGTCAAAGATAAAGCCTACTTTACAAATAGGCATCTAAATGCATAAGCATGATTGAAGTTGAAAAAGCATACTTCAGAACCTGCTCTTAAAATAATAAAGCATAATCAAGAGATGGCCCCAAGGGAGATATCAATTCTCTAAGTGGAAAACATATTCTGTTAGATTTTGAAGTGTACTAGAATGTAATCTCTGGTCCACAACTGTAGGCATTTTTTTTACAGTGAGCATCGGTGATGTTGAATCAAGAGTCCAACCTCATTGCAATGTATCTGCAAGCACAGTTCACAATGCATTATCCTGGAGCCACTAACCCATTTTACTATTTGATTTAAAATGAACTGCAATACCATATATATATCTAAAGAATATGATTAGAAATATGTAGGAAGTGCTATCACTAATATCTGCTCACTACAGGATAAGCCAAGGCAGCACCACCTAAAAGAAAAACAGAACTAGCATTAAGATTATATTCTTGGGTAAATTTCCATTAAAAAGAGCAGTTCATGGAAATCCTCATCATTCTATGATGTTTATTTCCCCCATTTATACAATACTTTCAATTTCTAGATTCAGTCCTTTTATCTAAGAATCTTTATCAAAGTGCTCTAAAAAATCCAATAACAAGTTTGGGAAAAGGGTAAGAAACATACAGGCCAGTGCATCCTCCTTGGACATTCCCAAAAAATGTGTTCTATCAGCCACACTTATCATGGAATATGCAGCCAAGAGTAGCTCAAAAGCCCTTTTTGTGTAACTATCTGCATTTCAGAAAATCCAGGTTTAAATTTGACCCATGAGGAATTTATTGAAAATCATTAATTTTGAAATGACCTGTTACCTGAATAGACATGAATATTTCAGCAACATATCAGAAATTACCGAATACTTCTAAGAAAGTTGTAGAAGATAAAAAAAGGCTATAGCAATCTTATTCATTTGCAAAACTTGACAATGCTCAATTCTGTGTATATATTTTTCTTATTTTCAAAAGCCATGTAAGCTTAATAATGTGTTTCCAGATTCACATCCCAAGTCTTCACTCATAACTATTCAGCTTCATTTAAGCTATCTATTATATGGGATAGATGCTTCTGTTATGAAAAATATAACTCGAGAAATTAAACCAATGATCAAGCAAGCCTAATTGGTTGTGGTCCCACAACCCAAACTATAAAGTGCATCCAACAATTTTCGCAATGAACTTCATAATTGAGAACTATAAAAATGGATACTAGGGAACCATCTAGGAAGGAAATTTTGAAACGAATGTCATATTCTTCTTACTCTAAAATTATGTGTGCCTAGCCATAATTTATAGCAAAATCAGTGATAGAAAGCATGTCCATTAATCCCATTAATAATAAGGATCATGTATGTAAAGCTCTAACTTCTGAGAGAATGGATTACTCCAGTTGTGTCCTAGAAGTTAGATCCTAAATGCTAAGGGAGAATACTCACAAAGTAATTATTAGTTTATAGCAAAAGAAAAGGGATCTCAATGAAATAAAATAGACTATGCAAGATATAACAACATCAAGATATAAGGTCCTTGGTTCATGACAATAGGCATAACACAAGGAGAGAAAGGAACAACATTTATTAGAAAAAAGTAGGAAATATAATAAAAGAAAAGAATAGATATTAACAACCATTGTAGGAAGCAACATATCTAAAAGACAAGCAGTCAGCCTAGTGGTGAAACTAGAGAATCTCGTCAAACTTTCATGCACATGATTTACATGACATTTCAAATTCATAAAAGTTGTTAATCATGATAGGTGCACTACACACACATTCATGTATATCAATTGTTGCAATCAGAAAAGGAATCTCTCTCCAATGTCTAGAAATAACCTTTTTAAAAAGCAACATACAATCTAAGAAGTGGAAAATGGAGAAAGCATATGTGATACCTAGACCAACTTTGTGGAACTGTAATATCAATTGTTGCAAGCAGCAAAGGAATCTCTCTCTAATGTCTAGAAATAACCTTTTTAAAAGGCAACACACAATCTAAGAAATGGAAAATGGAGAAAGCATATGTGATACCTAGACCAACTTTGTGGAACTGTAACCAAAAAGGAATACATTCAATGACAGGACACATATGAGATCTTGGGGAGTACATAGAGAACTGTAAACGAAACCACATACCATCAAATTGTGGAAAGTTTGATTACCTAACAACAACTGCACCAAACATAAATTTTGTAGCTGGTAAGTAGTCATGGTTTTTGAACTGTCCCAAGCTGACACATTGAAATAAAGCAAAAAATGCATTAAATTGTATTAAAGGTACATTGCATTTTGAAATTGAATTTGAAAAGAATCAAAATTTCAGGTTATGTGGATTCACAATTGTAGATTGGGAAAAATCAAAATTTCAGATTATGTGGATTCACAATTGTAGATTGGGCTGGAATAGTTGATGAAAAGAGACCAACATATAGTTATGCTTCTAGCCTTGGGACTATTGTATTTTCCTGGATGAGTAAGACACAATGTACAGTTGCACTCTCAGCAACGGAAGTAGAATATAAAGAAAATGTTGGAGCAACCTGTGAACAGTTTGGTTGCGTAGGATATTGAGCGATTTCAATATGCAACAGATGTGAGCCAACCTTGCAGCGTCATAACCAAAGTACGATAAAGATGAAAAGGAATCCGAATATTCACTCCTGGAAAAAACACATAGAAGTGCACCACCATTACTTCTAGGAAAAAGTGCAAAGTAAGGAGAGTTCATTTATTGCAGGACACACGACAAACTTGCAGATACTTTTATTAAAGCATGTAACAAATAAAAGTTCAAAAATTTTAGGACCATGTTAGGAGTCACAAACAACAATACATATTATAAACATTTAGAGGGGGGTTCTAGATAAATAGTGTAATGTTAATTTTGTAACGCTAAAGTCTTAGGTCATAGGACTCATTAAAATATGATATTAGCCATTAATAGTTAAAGTGCACCACCACTACATTAGAGAATAAGTGCAAAAAAAAGATATAGAGCTTGTTTATTTGCATGTTTTGCGACCAGCTTGCAGATATTTTACAAAAGCACTCAACAAGTTTATAAAGAATAGGAACTTGCTGGGAATCACAAATAAATAAAAATTATGAGAGGGGGTGTTAGATAATAATGTAATGATAACTTTGTTGAACTCAAATCTAGGGTCCTAGAAAAACTTTTTGGGAGTCACAAACAACAAAATAAACATTGAAGAGATAGAGTCTTAGGTAATAATGTAATGTTAATTTTGTCATACTCAAGTCTAAGGTCCTAGGGACTCATTATCGTAAGCTATTAGTCATTGAATGATAAGGTGGTAGAACAAATAAATCAATGTTGTAATAGAACATAATTAGATGAGTTGTTCATTATGGGAAAATATGAACATAGTACTTTGATATATATGAAAATGTAATTGTGTACAAATTTCTCAAAAATAAAAATACATTATTAAATCTTGTCTTATCTCTTTGTTCATCAGTTTAGAGTACATCAAATTCAACATAAATACGGGAGAGAATATGAGACACCGTGATATTAATGTTTCTGCCAATGTATAACAGGGCTAGCCTGAGATAGGTTTCCCTTGTAGACACATGTGCATCCCTCTCAAATGCATCATGTCCCAGACACATTATTAATAATGGAATTGACCCATTATAGTGGTTTAATGACTTGATATTGTAACCTTTAACATTATTTGTCACAAATTGGTCACATGTCATGTTACTAACAATAACATTACAGTTAACATGATAAAAAAATACACTTAATATTCTAGTAGCAGCTCATTGTTTGCTCCTCCTTAGTTTTAGAATACATCAAATTCAAAATAACAATGTGAGTGAGTAGACAAAATATGGGACAACATAGTATTAATGACACAACAAATAAACAATAAGGATAGCCAGAGATAAGTTGTCCATACACAAGCTCACCTATCACACTCTTTGGTATACACCCTACCTCAGACACATTATTAAATGTGTTATATATCCATTTTGGTGCTTTAACCTCCTAAAGTTAACCTTTAACATTATTTGTTAACATTTGTTGGCCTTTAAATTATTTACTGAACTGTGGATAAAAATGAATAAATTAATGGTAATTTTAAAAAATTAAGTAAAATGATAGATAAGGACAGATAAGGAAAATGCTACTAAGAATTTAATATTACCATTACCACTAGAGTGCCTAGGATCCCCGCACTTCTTTGGTGCATGCTTCAAAATAGGGGGACGAGCTCCCCCATCAGTTTCCTCAAGTTTCACAAAACTTGGGTGTTGTAAAGGAAAGTGTCCTATTGCTAGGGTTTAAGAGGCCATCAACGTACTGGGGTTGAAAGAGAGATGCACAATGTTCATCAAGTATATAACAACAAGTTTTAGAGATGAGAAAGGTCCACACCTGATAAACTGAAGGCTGGTCCAAGCTTTCTCTTCAATCCTCTTCTTGCTCCTCTCGCTCCAAGAGACCTGAAAAACAAGTTATACCTTCCTCAAACCATTATGACCACATATAAGACAACGATAATCAAATAAACATAAACAAATGATCTGAATAACATCATCATATGATCAGAAACAGAGATTCAATCACACATTGAACAATGATTTGGGAAGAAGAAGGACATCACATCTTTATTAATCCTAAAAACAAGTACAAGTATACCTTCTCTTCAGGTTTGGCACCTCACGAAACCTTGATCTGGATCTGCTGCTTCTCTTCTCCAAAGAACTCAACCTCCAAGCTCTGCAACACAAGGGGAAGACCTCCAGGGAAAAGGTGTGGGCAAAGAGAGTCCCGATTCCGCCAGCATAACAATGTAAAAATTCAAGTCCCATTTCATGAACCTCCCTACCTCTATTTATATGCTGAACAAGAATTAGGGGCGAAGCCAAAGTGGTTACAACTGAAGGAGTCAGTTGCATAACTACCCAAACTAACTCAAAAGGTGTGTTTTTATATTTTAATGAGGCATACGCAGATTGCATAACTGGACAGTAGCGTACATGAAAAATACACATAGGTTGCTCTACAGAAATGTCGTGTGTCATACGCGGGTTGCTAATAAATAAATTAGCGTATATAAGGCATACGCGGGTATCATATAGAGCAACTCGCGTATCATACGCGGGTTTTCCTTAAGGAAAGTCGCGTATAGACAAAAAACGAATTTTAAGGGTATTTTTGGGAATTTTCAGACTTTGGTGTCTTCTAAAAAGTTTTAGCTAACTGAAATACCTTTCGAACGGTGCAAAAATGAGGTCCAACGGAGTTACAAAACTCAATATATGGGTCCTCCAAGATAGGTGTTTTTTCAGTGACTTTCATGAAGTGCCGACATGCAACGAAATCATGGGAAAGTGGTCACAGGCAGAGATGTGTCATTTTGGGCTATAACAGATGCCCCCTAATGTGTGAGGTTATAGGGGAAGATGATAGCTGAAATACATTATAAAGGAAAAAGCTGAGTATGGAGAGAGCAGAGAATCCAAGATCGAAAGGCTCGAGTGAAGGTACTTGTAAGAGAGATAAATGTCAGAAAAATTGATCTCTAGAACATACATGTCCATATACAAAAAATCACTGATGAAACTATCATGGTCGCTCAATATGCAAAAAGGCACCATATCAAATCTAAAGGAGTCATGGCCACAAATGAACAAGGTGGATCCATGCTCAACAATCGATCATAGCCATACAAGGTGGATCTATGTCACAGCAAAATGTCATATAAAGTATAACAAGGTCTTGCGCAACTTGGGAAATAGCAAAATGATGATGCTACTGTCAGCCCCAAGGTCTTCAATCCAAACCGCCCAAAAAAGGTACGAATCCTAACCATGCGAATAAAAGAGCTGAAGTCGAACATGGAGGAAACCGTTTGATTACCGGCCAGTAATGAAAACCGTTAACAAACGTGAGGGAAACCACCATTAATAAAAATGGTTCCCAAGGTACCTAGTACATTCTAACAAGTGTGATTACAAGGACTTGAAGTCAAACACTTGAAAAATCCATTGAGTAGGAGACATTAAGGTATTCCCAACTACCCAATAGCGAGGGAAATTGCCATTGAGGACAACAATTCCCAAGGTACTCTCATAAAACTCTAAATCTCGTCCCCAGAGCAAGATGTGTTGCAGTCGATAGGAAGAGATTCGTTGGAAGGAAGGCATTAAGGCATCCTTCATCATCCAACACGAGGTAGCTCAAAGACTAATTGGATCTGGAATTGGTACTGAATTTCACAAAAAGGACCGCCGAAGACATGATGTAATGAACTGATACCAGGGAATGGCCGACACAAAAGGTCAAGGCAACTGCAGAATGGCCGACAAAGGTTTAATCCTTGAACAGTGAGCACGACACAAAAGTGACTTAGGCAGCTTTTGACACAAAATAGGACCAACGAAACAAATCTGCAATGTAGGAGACATTGACAGATTCCCCATATAATTGGAAAAGAGACCAACTGGAGGAGTAAGAAAACTCTGAATCAGGATAAGGTCAAAAGACTAGGACCCAACTGTTGACAAACTCAAAACTGGTGCTTTGTTCAAGGAAACAAGACTTGCTGCCATGATTTAAAAGACATGGAAATAAACCTTCCCCTTCCCTTCTTTCTTGTAAAGGTTTAATGAGTCCAAGAAAGCAAACTCGGGACCATCTTCATTTTTTGACAAGCTCGAAGAAAAGAAAGAAGAATGCTTGATAAGGCACTAATTCGTGGATTTTACGAGCCCGAACTAGTACATGCTCGATGGTGTTTTCATAGTTTAGAGAGTCTGAAAACTCCAAAGAAGACTCCAGGGGGGGTCATTTTTCGTACAATTTAGTCTCCTGAGGCCGAAAAAGTATAAAACAAACAACAGAAGAACTCTCTTAACTTCCGAAGAAGAAAAGGTGCACCTTTTTCGTAATTAGTCAGGAAGGTCTGAAAAAGGTTAAATTACCACCTACCCAACGCTCCTTCAAAAGCAGCATATACAGCCTGAGTTTTACGAGTGTGAAGGAAGGCAAGATCACTTGGAAAGATCCATTTGATTACGATAAATGGAGCTTACAACAAACTCGATGCTTTGTTCTTTAGAGTTTAAAGAGCATGACAAAGACATAAAGTACACTCGAAATATTTTTCATGTTTTGGTCCCGAGCACGAAAAAGAGAAAACTAAGCTCATACCGGGGGTTCCTTTTCCGTAAGTTTAGTCCCTCAGGTCCGGAAAAGAGATAAACCTATGCCTGAGAATACTCTTCTCAATTCAAAAGAAAAGAGAGGGATCCTTTCTCGTATTATTCCACATGGTCCGAGAAAGAGATAACCTACCACCAATGTGGATGCCCATTCACATATTCTTAACGAGCCTGAACGGACAAGTTTACTCGGCAGTCAAGTCTATTTTGAGGAGTCAGACCTGGGCCTAAATAAACTCATAATCTTTCCCATGAAGTTTTAACGAGTCTGGAAAAGTCAACTCACGGCCTCCTTACTGTTTTTAATGAGCTCGAAGAAGAGTAGAAAGAATGCTCTAAATGCAAGGAGACGAGTGTCATCGACAGGCGAAACTAGTTCCAAGCGCAAGGAACAAACCTATGCATAATGCAAGGAAAGTGAGCAAGATAAGGACACTCGGGGAAGGTCTCCTCGGGGTAAAGGGTGTCAAGTTGCAAAGGCAAAAAGATACAAGGCTAAGCGGCAATGAGAACAGAGATGAGGGCTTATACAACGAGCTAAAAGCGTGGAAGCTGGCATCAGGCTCATAAGCGCGAGCAAGGCATATGCAAATGCAATTATAGCTTGAACAACAAGGTGAGGCCCATAAACAGTTGTGAATCCAACTAATAATCCTGTCTCCAAGAAACAACAACATCAGAAGAAACAATCTGATGCGGGTCACTTTGGCAGAAACACTTGTGACTTCGCTATCTTCTACAAAAGGAAAAGTCAAGGCAGAATCAACTGAAGAAGATTCTATAGGACCAAGGCTCGAGGGTTTATAATCAATAAGATCAACCTTAGAAGAGAAACGAAAATCAACAAGGGAGATAGAGTCTGCAGGAACAAACTCAATATCACAGGAGCTGAGAAATTCATAAGAAAAAATCAAACTCATCAGGAACATTGACTTGCTTTTCAAATGAAGAATCAAAAGACTCAACAAAAACCAACATAAGAAAAAGGGAAGGCTTACTAAGCAAATCAGGGTTATACTTAATCACAACTGAAAAAGAAGGTCAGACTGTATCAAAGACTCCAGGAAGACTTCATCCAAAAGGAGGAAATCATCCGAGATAGGACACATATCTGAACTTTCAAATGGACGGACAGAGTGAAGAGAAGGCTCTACAATCTGTATAGGATGACTCACCCGATCAACTGCTGGGACCAAGTCCCGAGAAGGTAAGCATGAAAACAGAGGCTGCCTCTCAGGAGCAATTGAACATAAATGACAAGAAGCCACATAGTTCACCTGTGGTGGGGTGGTGTCTACAGAAACACTGGGAATCAATAAAGTAAAGACTTGGTCTCTAGTTGGGTCAGGAGATGGATCAAGAAAATCCAACTGATCTATAGTGACAATTTCTTCTCCATGATTAAAGTACATCACATGAAATAATGTTGACACCACAGCTTGCATGGCATAGACATAATCATGCCCAAGGAGCATATTAAAGTCCAAAGGGTCTTCTATTACCATGAAATCAACTAAGACGGTCTTCCCACCCAAAGTAACAGGTGTTTGAGGAAGAATTCCCAAGGCTAGACAAGTTCTTCTATCAAATGCCAGTAACTGACTAGCAGTCGACACAAGGCTGGGAGATCCCATGCCTCGCCAAGCACAAGCAGACAAAATACTAACTGAGGCTCCTTCATCAACAATGCAACGAGCAATTGTATAGGGTTCAACTTTCACCTTTATCTGGAAAGGTGCATGGGAAGGAAGGCGCGGCTCAACTAGGCTATCCCAATCAAAGGAAGCAATCTGAGAGCTTGGTGGGGGTTGATCTAAAGCAATTTCAGTGCCCCCTTGTTCAGTAATATCTGAAATGGCAGTGAAGAAAATGTGACTAGTAGACACTTCACTCTCCAAAGGAAGAGTGGGATTGATCGATACTGGGATCGATTCAACCGCTTGGTGAAAATCACTCTCTGAAGGGAGAGTGGGATTGACCAAAGATGACATTGGTTCAATCACATGAGGAACACTTTCTGAAAGAAGAGTGGGATCGACTAAATCTGAGATTTCTTCGACCACTTGATCAACCAAAGTTTGAGTAGGAGGTTGAGAAACTATAGGGTGTTCAGAAGAACGAAATCCATGAGTCTTGGACCACAATCTTCGCACCTCTGGGATAGCAGGGCACAGATGAGTAAGGTGATCTCCCTTGCATAGCACACAAGCGAACTTAAGATGATGCTTCGAACGACCAGTTTTCTCAATGGTATCAGCATGAATAGCAGTGGCTGACAGCTTACTCTCAACTTGACTTGCAGAGGATGAGAGTTTGCCCCCAGCGTGACCAACAGAGGCTGGGTGACTGGATCCAACCTCACTAAGAGAGGCTGGTTGTTGAGAGACTCCATAATGTTCAAAAATGGGATGACCATGAATCCAAACTCTTTGCACCTCCTCAATAGAAGGGCATTTATAAGTAAGGTGGTCTCCCTCACAAAGCTTACAAGGAAACTTGAGCTTGTGTTTTGAATGGGTAGACTTGTCAACAGTGTCAACATGACTCGCAGTAGTTGACGGGTTGTCTTCAGCTTGAAACACAGAGGCTGAAAGACTGCCCCCAGTGTGCCTGGCAGAGGCTGAGAGACTAGGTCCAACTTGACTTGCAGAGGTAGGACAGACACCATCAACATGAATAACAGAGGCTGAATGGTAAGGATCAACATGCTTTGCAGTAGTTGAGTGTGTGCCCCCATCTGAACAGATCCAACGTGAACACCAGAGGTTGGATGGGGCGGTTCAACTTGAACACCAGAGGTTGAACAAGTGCACTCAACGTGAACACCAGAAATTGAGTGACAGGATCTGACATGACCTGGAAAGGTTGGAAGGATCCCACCAGCGTGAACACCAGAGGCTAGATGGATGGATCCAACTTGAACAACAGAGGTTGGATGGAAAGGTTCAACTTGAAAACCAGTGGTTGAACGGATGCACTCAGCTTGAACACCAGAGGTTGAGTGACAAAATCCGACATGACCTGAAAAGGTTGGAAGGATCCCACCAGCTTGAACACCAGAGGCTAGATGGATAGCTCCAACATGAACAACAGAGGTTGGATAGGATGGTTCAACTTGAAAACCAGAGGTTGAACGGGTGCACTCAACGTGAACACCATAGGTTGAGTGACTAGATCCAACATGACCTGCAAAGGTTGGATGGGTGCCCCCAGCCTGAACAACCAAGGCTGGGTGGTGAGGTTCAACTTGACTTGCAGAGGTTGAATGGGTGCCCCCTTGCTTATGTGCTTTCTTCCTATTCCTCCTTCGTTTACTCCTTTTATACTACCGGTTACTAGTATCAGTACTTTCACCGCATGAGGTAGAAGGAGGAGGAGAACTAACTATAGGTGAAGGGGAGACAGTGTTTTGATGCCCTTGTTATAAGGTTCTTACTTGAGAAGCATCAGGAGCATTCAGGACAATTGGAGTGGAAAACAACCACATCGGTAGCCCTATGGTGAATCCCAGAAGATTCAAGGTGGCCATCAAGGGAACACCAACATTCCCTGTGAGAGGAATATGAAAAGGAGTTCCCATTGAAGGGAGCTCTTGGTTGGTGTTCAAAGGGGTGTTAGCCATAGTTTCAAAACAAGAGACAAAGTCTGAGGTTGATGATCAACCAAAATTACAAAGCAAACACCTAAAGGCCCACTAAGTACAGACAAACCACACAACACTCACTAAAAAGATCCTAGAGTCTCAAGCAATCTAAACAGGCTATAAAGATATACCTTCCAGAAGAAGGCTGATGAACAGTTACTTGGCGTCCTTGAGGGGTTCTCAGGCACAAGCATAGGAATCACCCACCACCCTCCTGCACTTTCCACAAGGGTTACCTTCCAAGTCTGTCCGAGGTGAACCAGAAATAACCTTCCGGTTTACCTGTGTATGAGCCCTAAAAGACAAGAGACTAAAGGCTACCTTGATAATACCTACTGTCTGGGGGGACAGTCACAAGATGAACTCGTACGCATGGGCAGGGTAGCTGAGCCAGAAATTTTGCCTAGACACAATCCCCAAATGTGCAAAAGTCCTGAGTTACGCTTTGACAAGGATTTGGGGGGTTATCCCCTCTGTCCAAGACTCCACGCGGCCTCGTGCTTAACTCCCGTTTGAGAGGAGCTTCCCAGATACAGGGGTAGAACCAAGGATTTACCTAGTGAAAGGTCCACTACGTCTGAGTTTATAGCTTACGGGAAGTTTACACTCCCTAGCCCACAAGCCTAGCCTAAGCTAGTAGGTGGAAGGCCCTAAAAATAAAAACTTACTAATAAATTTTAAAATTATGTCGTTTATTTTATGGGCTGTTTTTTACTCAAGAGGAAATGGAATGGTAAAATGGTGGTGTTTTGACTCAAGAAATGAAAACAAAATGACTAAGCAAAGAGAAATGAGATGCAAAGAAGCAAATAGCTATTCTCTTTATATTTTCAAATAACTTGAAAGCCAAAAAAGATCAAATCTTTTTTATATTTTTAAAATTTTTCAAAACCAATGCTATGCTATGCAATCTAGACTAACAGCCTAATCTACATGCACATAAAGCAAACATATGTTTTTGTCTTTTTATTTTATAAAATGAAAAAGAAAAATCAGCCTATAAACTAATGCAAACAAGTAATGAAAGCAAAGCAAATAGACAACTACTTTATACCCCAAAAACAAACCCTAGGTTTCCCTAAAGTTGAATATAAACCTCTTTTAAAAGGAAAGCTTACAAAAGTAAACAAGCCAACACTTTGGAATGAAAATACTAAGCATAAAGACTGACATAAACAAAGGTCAAGAAGTCCTAAGCATCAATCTAACCTACAAACAAAGGCTGCTCAGTACCTTGTCCAACAAGGTCAAACCAAAGAAAGAAGTAGGGGGGAAAGCAAGAAATAAAAGTTTTTTTTAATTTTCTTTTATAAAATGCAAAAGAAAAACTATCTACAAAGAAAAGCATGCAGATAAAAAGAACAAAGCAAAGGGAACTTTGCTATGCAACCACCCAACAAACTCTAGAACCAACTAAAGTCCACATAAACCCTACTTGGAAGAAAGGCTTGTATAAGAGACAAGACAACTATTTTGGCAAGGTGAAGTAGACCAACCAAATAAGGAGGAAAACAACATCCACAAGCTTCTAAAATCAAACAAAGGCCACTAACAGAGGCTGATCAGAAACAAAAGGCCAAAAAGCAAACCAAGCAAAGGAGACAGGTGAAAGAGCAAAGAGTAAATCCTAATGCTATAAAGGGGCTTACCACATAGATAAAGAACAACAAAAAGAATGACACAGACTCCCTGGATTCATGCACCCGCAGAAGACCTTAATAGACCCACCATGCACCTGAGATGCACTTTGCTTTGAGTAAACTTGGATCTAATAAAGCAAACAAGCAAGAATTACCCCAAGCAAAAAGACTCAAAGGCTTTTGAAAAAGCAAGTAGGGTGATCACCAAAAGTATTCAGACAAGTTACACAGCATTCATAAAGAGACACCACTCACAAACAGGGATTACCTAAAGAAAGGAACAAGGAAAAACTTGACTTAAAAAATCCTAACTTCCAGGTATATACGCGACTGTTCAGTAGAACAACCCACGCATGCAAACTTGTATTCGCGACTGTTTAAAAGAACAACCCGTGAATAGGTGTAAAAATCACAATCAAGGGTAGAAAACTGCCTTAGGAAGGCAGGGGAGAGGGTGCAATCAGACTTAAAAATGTTCCTAAGTGGCAAGAAGGACCTCAAACAATGCAAAAAGTTGAAAGAAATCAAGAGAAAAACCCCAAACAGACAAGGCTAGTCCCCAGCAGAGTCGCCAGTTCTGTTGTAAAGGAAAGTGTCCTATGGCTAGGGTTTAAGAGGCCATCAACGTACTGGGGTTGAAAGAGAGATGCACAATGTTCAACAAGTATATAACAACAAGTTTTAGAGATGAGAAAGGTCCACAACTGATAAACTGAAGGCTGGTCCAAGCTTTCTTATCAATCCTCTTCTTGCTCCTCTCGCTCCAAGAGACCTGCAAAACAAGTTATACCTTCCTCAAACCATTATGACCACATATAAGACAACGATAATCAAATAAACATAAACAAATGATCTGAATAACATCATCATATGATCATAAACAGAGATTCAATCACACATTGAACAATGATTTGGGAAGAAGAAGGACATCACATCTTTATTAATCTTGAAAACAAGTACAAGTATACCTTCTCTTCAGGTTTGGCACCTCATGAAACCTTGATCTGGATCTACTGCTTCTCTTCTCCAAAGAACTCAGCCTCCAAGCTCTGCAACACAAGGGGAAGACCTCCAGGGCAAAGGTGTGGGCAAAGAGAGTCCAGATTCCGCCAGCATAACAATGCAAAAATTCAAGTCCCCTTTCATGAACCTCCCTACCTCTATTTATATGCTGAAGAAGAGTTAGGGGCGAAGCTAAAGTGGTTACAGCTGAAGGAGTCAGTTGCATAACTACCCAAACTAACTCAAAAGGCGTGTTTTTATATTTTAATGAGGCATACGCGGATTGCATAACTGGACAGTCGCGTACACGAAAAATACATGCAGGTTGCTCTATAGAAAGGTCGCGTGTCATACGTGGGTTGTTAATAAAGAAAGTAGCGTATATAAGGCATACACGGGTATCATATAGAGCAACTCGCGTATCATACGTGGGTTTGCCTTAAGGCAAGTCACGTATAGAAAAAAAACGCATTTTAAGGGTATTTTTGGGAATTTTCAGACTTTGGTGTCTTCTGGAAAGTTTTAGCTAACTGAAATACCTTTCCAACGGTGTAGAAATGAGTTCAAACAGAGTTACAGAACTCAATATATGGTTCCTCCAAGATAGGTGTTTTTTCAGTGACTTTCATGAAGTGCCGACATGCAACGAAATCATGGGAAAGTGGTCACAGGCAGAGATGTGTCATTTTGGGCTATAACATTGGGGCGAGGAGAAACATTTCTCTAGGATCCCCCAAGTCCCTAGGTCATGGGGAGTGATGGGGGTGCATCCCAAACCCTGGGGAATGCATCCCCATGTAACATTGAATGAAACCCCTGAAACTGTGATCTTCCCTTGCTCAAAATATGTAAATAGGATCTTTGATTATTTTGTAACCATTATTTATTCAACCTTAAAACTCCATCCCAAAGTCGAAACTGGACTACATTTTAATGATTTCTCTACTAGGTAATAAAATTGATAAATTTTGCACCAAGAGATTTGAGGTGCTCATACATCTTGAGTGGAGATGAGAAACCTATCACTACTTTATGTAACAGTACATTGAATCCAAATGGTGCCTTGGTTGCATCGAATATGGACAATCCACGGACTCATCTAAACAAGAATCTAATGAAGGTATAATATGCAACATGAGGCTGCAAAGGTCAAGGATGTATATCTCATACTCACACAAATGCCAAAATATTAAGTATTATAATTCATTGTATGCAACCTCAAGCTTTGCAACTTGGAGGGGCAACTAAGACTAGGTTTTAGATGAGTTTGTGTTGGTACTTAAACTTCTCCAATTTTTCTCACTACGAGAATTATAATTTTTGGCTTACCCCATTAGTTCATGATACAGGAGTCATCCTAAACCATTTAACCTATAAAATTCCAAATATTGAAAACAAAATGTTTGACTGGATCATCTTCTAATAAGCCCAATTTTCCAAACATGTAAATTTTCTGAGAGTATTGTGATTTATGTCATTCCAAGGTTTAAAGCTAGAGACATTGGAAAGGGAAGATCACTAATACTACTGCAATAAGCCCACATTGCCCAAATGATGTTCCAGCGCATATTTGAGACCCGCAGGGGTAAGGTATGTCTTTTATTCATGGCACATAGAAGCAAATTAATGGGATTTTATCCCATTCACCCCACTTAGGGAAAGTCAATCTTGATAGTGGCTCTGCCTACCTAGACTGTTGTGAGTGAAATTGTGAATTGGTAAACACTGACAATACAAAAAGCTATAAGCTGCAATAAACATAGACTTACATTTGAACCCAGAACTTCATGATAGCAAAAGAGAAATCACTTATCAAGATAAATCATAATAAAGCAAAATTGAAGGCGGATAAATAGGGTGTTTACATAGGATATGGAAAGCTACTACTTCAACTCCTGTGGACCATTGGAATGAAGTCATTCTGGTAGTGTCAAATTAGTGTTGCATCTCTTATGTGCAAGTTAACAACAGTTAGAATCATATGATATCTAATCCACCCATTTACCTAAAGCTTTTAACTATATTCTAAATGAAGTACTCAATATTTACTGAAATAAAGAAGGTTTACTCTTGCAAGCTGGTTATCACTGACACCTTGGGCTTCCAGAGCCCTCCACCAAATATGAGCCCTTTATTCAGTCACATCGATCTGAAAGAAGAACAAATTTGTTTCAGAAAATCTAAATTTATAAGGGATAGCCAACTTCCCTAAGCAATACCCAATTACAAATTTGAATCCCCTACACAATGTCCAATTATGTTATAGCAAATTGAGGTGCAACATAATTCAAAAATTAATTGCAAAGAATAAATGGGGAAAGGGGTCACAGACCTACTTATTGGGATCCTAGGGCTGAGTGATGAAGCCCTTAACGAAGGTGTCTATGATGATCTGGTGATCAAGCAAGGGGTGGTGTTGATTGAGAAGCTCCGTGACTGCCATGTGGGCCGCCTTATCAGTAGCATGGGTCAATACCAATGTGTCACCGAGATAAAAAAAACATTTCCTTGATGCATTAATTTTTGAAAAACCATCATCTAACCCAAAACTTTAACATATATATCCAAAACAAATTCATGTAACTTTTTTCATCAATAAGTTTAAATGTTTCATATTCAAACCCAGAAACATGGAAGGTAGATACAAAGTGAAATGCTTGGTCAAAACTTGAATGGAATAATAAAGAAGAATTACCTTAATACCCGATGCATGACAAAAGTGTTAATGTATTTCTAACTTCGGAATGTATTCATCTATGTATCTTATGTATTGTAACCCGATGTTTATTCTGGGATGTATCTATAATGTAATTAAGTCATGTTGTCATGCCCCAATGTTTCGATTTGGAGAATGAATAATGTAAACAAGTCATGTCAAGTCATGGTGGGTAACCCTCCGATTGTCTAATGGTTAAAGTCCCCGTAGTTCCAGGGCACTAGGGTTATTAGACTCTCCTAGTAGAGGTCGGCCTTGGTAGGGTTTTAGTCATGTCAAGATTAGTATAAATAGAGAGTTGGACTCTCTATTTAACACACAACTCATACACACTCAAGTGCAGTGCATAGTTGAGGAAGAGAAAGACACTGGGGCTAGAGGAAAAGGATTGCTTTTGTCAGGAGATTGTCTTACTATTTTTGGTTTTCACTTTGGTGCTGATTCTATCTCAGAGGAAGTTGTGGGGTTTTATCCATTTATGGTTTCCCCGAGGAAAAACAATGTGTTCATTGTCCCTTGTGTTTAATTTCTATGCTTGTTATTCTCTCAATTAAAGATCCTAATGATATGCTAGCTTAATGTTGAAAAAATAACATGGTATCAGAGCTCAAATGAGAAGAAGACACTATGCAGCTGCAAGAACTAGGGCTTCCTAGTTTGTGGATCTTCCTCCATATATTTTCAGCAAACGTAAGGTGGAATAACTCTCCTCCTTAGGGCACATCTTTCTGTCGAAGCAGAATCCAATTCTGAGGTTTTTCAATTTTGGACCTGTCACTACTGTTGGAAATTATGGATTTTCACAAAAGAGGACTTTTTCAGTGAGCCTAGGCCTGGATTGATCTCCTCCCAAAAATATAAGTGAAGAAAAAATTTCAAGGCATTTGGGTGGATAGAACTCTGAAAAAGAAAAACCCTAATTTGCTCCTCAACTAGCTCTGGAGGATTTCAGCTCAAGTTTCTGATCTAACATCTTGACTCTGGTAAGATCTAGAATCTTTTGTATTTACATTTGAGGTTCTATGTTAATATGTCTCATCATACCAAGTTTGATGAAAGGCTTGAAGGAGCTGATAACTTCCGAGCATGGACGTATAGGATCTCCCTGGTCTTGGAAGAAAATGAGTTGGACTCCTATATCCAAGAGGAGATTCTAGTTCTAGAGGGAGATGAGGCAAAGGCCTTACATAAGAAGAGAATGGTTATGGAAAAGAGGATCATTGTTGATTCTATCAAGGATCACCTTATCCCATAGGTGTCCTCTCTCAAGACACCTAAATCTATGTTTGATGCCCTAACCAAACGGTTTGAAGGAAAGAACATCAATTGGAAGATGACTCTAAGGAACCAGTTGAAGAATGTCAAGATCTAGAATGAGGAGACCATCTAGTCATACTTTACAAGGGTCTCCCAGATTAGAGAACAACTAGAAGCTGTAGATGAAGAAGTGGAGAATGCAGAGATTGTGATGACAACATTGAATGGCCTTCCTAGGTCATGGGATTCTTTCATCCAAGGAATTTGTGCTAGAAAGAAGTTGGTCAAGTTCAGCAGACTGTGGGAATAATGTTCTCAAGAAGAAGCTTGGATAGTAGCTCAAGAAGAAAAGATGGTAAATGAAGATTGAGCTCTCACAGTACACTCAAGGAAAGGAAGAAGGGAAAAGCATCATCACCAAGGTAAGCATTCTCACCATAAAGGTTCATCTAAACTCAGATGTTATACATGTGATGAAATAGGGAACTTTGCTAGACACTATCCTATGAATAAGAATGGGTCCAAGAAGAAGAAGAAATCCAAAAGAAAACATCATGCTCACACTGCTGAGGATGATGATCCTCTAAGGAAGAGAACAAAGCAAGAAAGTGAAGATTCTTCAAGTGAAGATGAATATGTTCTGATTTCTACTCTCACGGGAACTATCACACATGGGAGCAAGGATTGGATTATTGACAGTGGGGCTTCCAAGCACATGATAGGCTTCAAGGAATCCTTTAAGAATCTATTTGAACATAACTCACCCCATAAGGTGAAGTTAGGAGATGACTACCAATATCCAATAAAAGGTAGTGGTGAATCCTCCTACAAGCTAGACTCTGGAAAGTCTATAAAAATAAAGGATGTTCTATTTGTACCAGGATTAAAGAAGAATCTTCTATCCATATCGACACTAGATGCAAAAGGAATCTAAGTTGCATTCATAGATGGTCAAGTCATTATGTGTCCAAGAGGAAAGACTATTGATGATGCAATAGTGATTGGAGAACAAGAAGGAGGTTCATACAAACTAAAGGGACATTCAGAACAGGCTATGGTCCATGAAAAAGTAGAGCCAAATGGCATATAAGGCTTGCACATGCACATTATAGAGAACTACCACTTGCAAGCAAAGCTATTGAAGGTCTTCTAGAAATCCGAGCAAAACATGAAGGAGTCTGCAAAAGATGTGTGAAAGGAAAGAATACAAATGAGACATTTCCAAGTAGCGAGAGAAAAGCAAAAGGAATCTTGGAAATCATCCACTTCGATGTATGTGGTTCAATGTCATCAAGTTCACTAAGTGGGTACATATACTATGTTTCTTTTATTGATGACTTTTCTAGGAATACATGGATTTACTTCATGAAGAATAAAGATGAAGTGTTCAGCAAGTTCAAGGAATTCAAAGCCTTGATCAAGAACCACACAAAAAAGAATATCAAGACCTTTCAATCAGATAATGGTGGAGAATTCACATCAAATGAATTCAAATAGCTATGCAAAGAATCATGGATTAAGAGGGAGTTGTCCGCTCCTTATAATCCACAACAGAATGGGATTGTAGAAAGGAAGAATAGAACTATCATGGAAGCTACAAGAGCAATGCTACATGATTAGGCTCTTCCCATGCATCTATGGGCAAAAGTAGTCAGAAAAATAGTGTATGTACAGAACCGTACTCCACACAGAGTACTCGAAAATAAGACTCCTGAAGACGTATTCTCCGGCAAGAGACCAGAATTTAGCCATCTCATAATATTCAGTTGTCCAGTGTATATACACATACCAAAAGAAAAGAGAACAAAACTAGATCCTTCAGGAAAGAAGGGTATATTTGTGGGATACTCTGAAATCTAGAAGGCTTACAGAATATACTTCCTAGGATTCAAGAAGATTGACATTAGCAGGGATGTAACATTTGATAAAGACACAGCTTACAACAAATCCATAAAGAGACCTGCTGAAGAACCTGAAGAATCCGAAGCTCACAGAATTCATGATACAACCATGAATGAATAAATTCAAGAAGAATATAATGAATTTGAAGAACCACAAAGACCTGTAGATCCACCTCAGGAGAACAATCCTCACAAGAGGAAACCTTCTTGGATTCGAGAAATTATCCAAGGTGTGGAAAGATATGGGGCCCCAGAAGAAAATAATAGAGAAAGAAAGAGAACTAGATCTTGCTCCGGATATGTAGACTTACTATGTGACTTTATCAAAGAAGAACCTTCTAGTTATGAAGAGGTGGCAGAGAAAAAAGAATGGAAGGATGTGATGATCGAAGAATATCAATCAATCATGAAGAACAATGTTTGGGATGTTGTCCCAAGACTAGAAGTGAAGTCAGTTGTAACTTCCAAATGGATCTACAAGATCAAGCATGTTGAGGATGATAACATAGAGAAATATAAGGCAAGGTTTGTGGCTTGTGGCTTCTCATAGAAGGAAGGAATAGATTATGAAGAAACCTTCACTCCTATAGCCATATACACTTCCATTAGGTCAGTACTTGCTTTGGCTAAAGTAATGAAATGGAAGATAGACCAAATGGATGTCAAGACTGCTTTCTTGAATGGTGTAGTAGAAGAAGAAGTGTATGTCGAACAACCACTCATTTTTGAGACACATGATAGAGAGTCTCATGTGTACAGATTGAAGAAATCCCTGTCTGGTTTCAAATAGGCACCCATGACCTGGTATGGCAGAATTGATAGCTTTCTATCTAGTATGGGCTTTACCAAGAGTAAAGCAGATTCCAACCTTTACTATAAGGTTGAAGATCGAAAACTAGTGATGCTTTTACTATATGTAGATGATCTGTTTATAATAGGTATGGATGGGTTGATTGCTGATATAAAGATAAAGCTTGCTGTTGAGTTCGAAATGAAGGACTTGGGTATGATGCATTACTTTCTAGGGATGGAGGTGTGGCAGAGTATAGATGGAATCTTCCTTGGACAAGGGAAGTATGCAGTGGAGATCCTGAAGAGGTTTGGGATGATGGAATACAAGACTATGACCACACCTATGGCATCGAACCTAAAGCTATTGAGTGATGCTTCATTAGATTCAGTTGATGCTATGATGTATCATCAGATGATTGGGTCATTGATGTACCTGATGAACACGAGACTAGAAATTTGCTTTGTTGTGAACACCTTGAGCCAGTTTTTGAAAGATCCGATAAATGTCCACTTGATTGCTACAAAGCATATTCTGAGGTACCTAAGGGGTACATATGACTATGGGCTCAAGTACGATGCAAATCAGAAGATTAACCTAGAGGGTTATGTTGATTCAGATTGGGTAGGCAGTGGCATCGATAGGAAGAGCACTTCAGGATGTTTCTTCAATATGGGATCAGGAGTGATCTCTTGGTTTCGCAGGAAGCAATCCTGTGTGGCAATAAGTACATCTAAAGCAGAGTATGTTTCAGCTTGTTCAGCTAGTTGTGAGGTAGTATGGCTATGGAAACTACTGTATGATTTATTTGATCTCCAGAGGGATGCTACTTGTATACATTGTGACAACCAGAGTTGCATGAAGTTGTTAGGGAATCTAGTGTTCCATGACAAGTCGAAGCATATAGAGATCAAGTATCACTATACCAAGGATATAGTGTAGAGGGGAGTAGTGAAGCTCCAGTATGTTGCAATGGAGGAATAGATAGTTGATGTGTTGACGAATCCATTGGCTAGGGTGAAGTTAGAGTACTTCAAGGAGAAGCTTGGTGTTCTCCAGATCGAGATTTCCTCCAAGGGAAAGTGATGGGTCCTATGGCCATTCTGACATGGTGAGAGGATTGGTTCCTTCCATGGTCAGATGTAAGGTCTAAGACATTCTGTCATGGTTAGAGGATTGGTTCCTTCCATGTTAGATATGACTGATGATTTCCATTTTGGGAATGGAGGCACCTAATCAGTTACAAGGAACACTCAGTTTTGGACTGAGAGAGTCATTTTGACTAGTAGGTTAGATGTAAGGGTTGAACCAATAGCTAAAGGATTAGGTTTCTCCCATGTCAGGTGTGAGTGTTGTCCATTCTGTCAAGTAGGAAAAATGTAAGGGCAACTTCCATTCTGGGAATGGAGGCACCTGGTCAGTTAATAGGTAGCTTAGTTTGGGACTAAGGGCCATTCTGGCGAGGGTGTAGGATTTGGTTTCTACTAGGTCAGATGTGAGTGCATGCCCTTTTGAACATGCAAGTTGGATTGGTTCCTCACATGTGTTAGATGTAAGTGTAGGGCCCTTCTGGATGTGCATGTTGGATTGGTTCCTCACATGTGCCAGATGTAAGTGTAGAGCCTTTCTGGACATACATGTTGGATTGGTTCCTTGTATGTGCTAGATATAAGTGTAGAGCCTTTCTGGATATACATGTTGGATTGGTTCCTCATATGTTCTAGATGTGAGTGTCGAGCCTTTCTGACAGGGTTGTGGGATTGGTTCCCACATGGTCAGATGTGAGTGATGGGCATGCCTTTTTGATATGATTATAGGTTAGTCCCTACATGATCAGATGTAAGTGCTGGGCGAAGACCTACATGATGGCTAGGCCTACATCCAGCATGAAAAAGGGTTGGCTCTGTAGAAATTCCTATGACAAGAAGAATCATAAGATAGCACCAGTTAAGATTCAGTATTGATGATCCAGCAGAGATGATCCAAATCAAGGGAAGATCCAAATCCAGAGATGATGCTCCAGATATGATTTAGATTGAGGGAAGATCCAGATCCAAAGATGATGCTCCAGAGATGATCGAGATTGAGGGAATATCCAGATCCAGTGATGATGTATAGAGATGATCCAGATCCAAAGATGAAGATGACTTGAAGACGAAGATGACTTGAAGACTAAGAAGACTAGTACTGGAAATTGTGTTGAAAGAATACCTTCCTAGTTAAGAGGGAGTATTGATGTATTTGTAACTTTGAAATGTATTCATTTATGTATCTTATGTATGGTAACTCGATGTTTATTTTGGGATGTATCTATAATGTAATTAAGTCATGTTGTCATGCCCCAATGTTCTGATCGGGAGAATCAATAATGTAAATGAGTCATGTCAAGTCATAGTGGGTAACCCTCTGATTGTCTAAGGGTTAAGGTCCCCACAGTTCTAGGGAACTAGGGTTATTAGACTCTCCTAGTATATTTCGGCCCTGGTAGGGTTTTAGTCCTGTCGAGATTAGTATAAATAGAGAGTTGGACTCTCTATTTAACACACAACTCATGCACACTCAAGTGTAGCGCATAGTTGAGGAAGAGAAAGACATTGGGGCTAGAGGAAAGGGCTTATTGCTGTCAGGAGATTGTCTTACTATTTTTGGTTTTCACTTTGGTGTTGATTCTATCTCAGAGGAAGTTGCGGGGATTTCTCCATCCATGGTTTCCCCGAGGAAAAACACTTTGTTCATTGTCTCTTGTGTTTAATTCCTGTGCTTGTTATTCTCTCAGTTAAATATCCTAATGATATGCTAGCTTAATGTTGAAAAACTAACAAAAAGAAGGCCTCTAGTGATTGTGAATGATAGTTCCCACCATGGCCAACAAAACCATAAGGAGCTCTTATAGTAAGTCCTATAGAGGTACCAATTCAGAAAAAAGTTGTAAGTTCATAGATTGCACCTAGAAACTCAACCCTAAACGACCAATCATATGCAGGTAACATAAGGGATGAAGCATCTAACATACTCAAGAAGGAAACAATATACCTCACCATTTAAATTGATTTCCACTTTGATTTCGATACTTTGCAACTTCATTCACAATCTACAGAAAGCAAGGGAAAGTGTTCAATGAAAACTATGTCAGTATTCCCTTACAACAAATAGCATTAAAAAATAGATAAACAGTACACCGTGCCTATAGCTGTTATTTGCTTTCCAATTCCTTTCCACACTAGTTTGTGAATGAAGTGGTATACTATTAGTCACAGTACATAACTTTACAGTTGAGTTGACGCATAGGATAGGGGGTGAATGTAAATGTTAAAACAGAAACTAAACCTCTATAATGAAAGAAAATTGGGATTCATCACATGTCAATGGTCATAAAACCCAATTATGGATATTTCCTATGACCCAATTCTAGAGATTTCCATTGCCAATTTAATATAACAGTGATTGGTAATAGTTTCAAACATAAGAAATCAAAATAAACATCACTTCACTAGCATGCAAATGCTCAATCTCACTGTTTCTGGAATAGGTGGTTGTGCCCCATTATATGGTAATCCCAAAGGCTATGAAGAGTGGCTAAAGAAAAACACTTATTAGATTAAAACTAAGTAACCTAACATGAGGACATGGGACACAAAGGACATGGGGATTCGAGTGTCTGACACGTACATGCTGACCCCTGGAATTAGGACACGTAGGACACATTATATATAT
>LPNX010285416.1:280448-318020 GCA_001517045.1 Pseudotsuga menziesii
ATTAGTATTACACATTTACAAATCTAATCAATGATCACAATCATATTATGAGACACATAGATATCATATTCATAGATCAAGATGTCAATACACATGAGTCAAAACCATATTTCTCATTAAGTCATGAAAACCAAAATGTATATAGTATATTGTATAATGCATTACACAGATGTCGGAATGCCACTGGAAATAATAAATACAAAAAGGTGTACATCGAAATAGCAGAATGAAGAGTTTGATATATCAATAGTCCTCCTTGTCCTCCTCCATTCCTGAATCAACATACTCATCACTACTCTCCTCCTCAACCATATGAGGATCAATATCTGCTAGTGTGGAGGATGACCCCTCCAAAGAATCACTATCCTCAAATGTCACTGGATCTAGCACTGGATCATTATGATCTAGGATGGCTAATGCCAACTCAGTACTGTTGTCCAAACAAAGGTTGGTGTAGTAGTGATTTATCCCTTACTATAGGGAAGGAATGGCTACCTTCCATCTATAGGACGGAAGGGTAGGGTTCTTAGTGGTTATGCAAGAAAAACTAAACAGAAATGAAGCAATGAACAGAAAAGAAGAAAAGATATGGAAACCCTGCACATAAGGTTAGACTCCAGAAACCTGCATACAACCTGTTAGAACATAAAATAAACCTGCAAGAAAACTAAGTTATAAAAACTATAAATAAACATGACATTAAACAAAGCTTATACATCTTGGTGGAAATGGGCCACCATGTTGTAGCTTGGAGAAGCACCTCTCTCTTGGCAATGGGGTAACTATGGCTCAAAGGGAAGATGGATGAGAGGGGGTGTTGGTGGCTTGAGAGGGAAATGGCCTCAAGGAATCCACTTGGGTAGCATAATAGTATGCAAGGGGGGAATCAATTAAGAGTGACCCCCACCCCTCTATTTATACTTTTTCTTAATACTTTTAGGGTTTTAAGCCCTTGGTTGGGGATTTAACCCCTTTTTTGGATTTTTAGCCCCTTTCATTCAATATTTCTCTCTTTTGGGGGTCTTAAGCTCCTTTGAGGGGTTTTAGCTCCTTTTTGTAGGTTTTATCCCCCATGAGAGCTATTTTGGCTCTTTTAGCAGTTTTTAAGCCCTTTTGCACATTTTTAAGCCTTTTTGAGGGCATGGGGGTCCAATGTGGTCAAATGAGGGACATGTGTGGGTGTCCTTGGGTGGTGTAGGCTATGTAGAGTTGAGTGAGGGACTTTTTGGGTTAATAGTTGGTGTGGACATACACCATTGTCTCTGCTCTAGATTTCTCAAGCCTACTCTTATTCAAACTGTATAAGTTTCCATGTTTGCTCCAATTCCTCTCACACCTAGAGAATGATGTAGCTTGAGAGATGATCCTTAAGGATAGATTCTGTATAATAGGGAATTTTTCCCCATGATTTTCCCACCAATTATAGGGCATCTTAACTCCCTTGTCTTCAACCATATCGTAGCCTCCAAATCTCCCAATAGCACAGGAAAATTCTACAAAGCCCTCCTCCACCTCATTAAGTAAGTCTCTATCCTAAAATAGCCTCTTAAATGCTATCTTCCTCCCATGTCAAATATATCCATCCATGTGATGAGGGACTCTATGTGGGGTCCCACTAGTGAGCCATTCCTCACTATAGAACTTGGGGTTCAAGGAGTGGGCCAAGCAATGCAAAGGTGTGCAATTCTTATCCCACTTGGAGATAAGAATATCATGAATGGTGGACCATAATTTCTCTACTAATGTCCCATACTCAGGACACTCATTCTCCATAACAATGGTCCTCATGGACTTAATCATGGAATCCCACCCCTCATAAACATCCACTAGGATGGGTTGGTCTGTATCTACAAAGCGCAACAAAGAAATGAGTGGTTCCATGATCTTAATAGTAAGATCCACCTTATCCCACCAAACATCATCCCATACTATGTCCTTCACCTTTTTTGCAGCACTTTGATCTGTCTTTCTCCAGAAATACCAGTACTTTGAAATCACCATGGACCCAAGAGCGGTTTTGACCTCCCTCAATCTCTTGAGCATGAAGAATGAGGAAGCAAACCGAGTATCTACAATCTTAACCAATGAAAGATGTGTGTCCTCTTTGTAGATTGTGAGGGCAATTGTATGGTTTTGTACAGAGTTATGGACATGTCATGCATACTCAATAATATTTCCAATCCATGTCACATCTGAAGAAATGGATTTGAGTGCTAAGTTCAAGGAATGGACAATGCAAGGTGTCCAGAAATCATGTAAGAGAAAAAAATACAAGTATAAATGACTCTACAACACTGACAAGTTAAGAACTCGAATCATTAACAATGAAAGGTGTCATAAATGAAAATACCCGTGGATATTTAGTTTCCACAATAATGCTGACGGCCTTGAAAATAGGTGCATTGTCCGTGATGATTTGTACATAAGAATAAACACCTACTTCTTCAATGGTTTTGATGAATAAATCACCCATAAAATTTACATCCTTCTATTTCCCAAGAGAATCCACTGCTTTCAAGAACACCGATCCATCATGGGAATATACCATGAATTTAATGAGTGGACGGAATCCTAGATTTGTCCATAAATCAAAAACAATATTCACTCTAGATGAGGGCCATGTTGATCTAATTGGCACAATAGTTTTGAACACCTCCTTCTTTTCCTTAACCAACAATGTTGTTCAAAGCTTCTCCGAATCAAGAGGCACATAACTAGATGGAGTTCATTCAGTGAGACTTCGACACGTCTCAAAAAACAATGGTGACCGTGTAACATTTAATTAGATGAAGCTAAGGTAGAAAAAGAATGGAATGGTGAGGTCTACCTATTCTCGCACCTCTTGTTGGAAAATCTTGTCCATTGGACCAATACCACCTGAATATGGCCTTTTTTTTGTTATATGTGTATCACCTTTGCTAGGTGGAAATGGAGGCTCAATTGTAGAGTTTTAGGCTTAATAATACAAGAGGATCCTCATCCTTTTTCTTGCTTGTTGCTGCTACATTCCCTAAGCCTTCTTGATCCTCCTTTCCCATTTCTTTCCTTTGGATAACACTCACACCTTTACAAGAAGAAAGGCCACAATTAGGAAGTCCCAACAAATGGACCTTAACTTGGTAGTATGTGCTCTTGAAGTCATTCTTGCAAAAATTGCAAGTCCAGGACACATTGCCTCCCCCACCTAGATTTTCCCCAATCTCTTCTTTCCTAGTCACATACCTCCACAAAGGGTATTTCTTCTCTTGGGCTTGTTTTCTTGATAAAACAGGGTTCAATGGAGCATGAGGTCCACTAGCAGCAGATGGAGCACTAGCAAGAGGAGTAGAAGATCTTGTGTTTGGAGGAATAGGAGAGGAAACAATAGCTGGGGCATTTCTCCCTTTCCTTTTCCCTTTAGCTCCTCCCCTAGCTGAATGAGACATTGTTCTTCTTGTTTGATGGTTGAACTTGCAATACACCCAACCAAATCCACCTTCAATGGACATTAGAACCCTTCCAAAGCATTCAAATCCTCTTCACCTGCAAGAAAACCCTCTTAGAGATCTCCCACAGTTTGCAAATGAAAAAAAATGGAGAAATTCTGGTTTTAAAATGGGCTCAGACGTCTTTTTCACACATTGCGTGTCTTGTTTTTGGGACACATTTGGACAATGCCCAAACATGTGTGTCTGAACACGGGACGCGTTGGACAGGTGTGTCCGACATGCATACACGGGGCATGTTGTCCAAAATTATCGTGTCCAATTACTTAGGATTAAAACATAGTCTTATATTTTTAACATCATCAACTCAATTCACACCAATAACTAGGCAATAAATGCATCTATAATGATATTTATTGTGCCATTAAAGGGAATGAGAGAACCTATGTCGAATGTCTTGATCTCATATTTTGGATAGAACTACATATTTCCTGAGCCATTGAACTCCCAAGGGGGTTACTATAAGAAATAAGGTGTAAAAAGGGATTTAAAGATAAAATTTATACAGAAATGGTGTTCAAAGGGGTTTTGGATTGATTCCTGATGTACACGGAAGGAATTTAATAATTGTCTTTGCAAGCACACGTTTTGAGCAAATACATTTAGTAGAAACCCTGTGTTCAACTCCAGTATGGTAACATACTTTTCAATATATTATCTTTTTCACATCCAATGAAGACAGCTTGTGACATGAAAATATTCTCACATAGTAACATCCTTCCATTTTGCACCATAATTTGGCTGATTTGCTACTTTTATATTTGTACAAGCAGAATATGAGGTTGTTTTCTTAGAAACCCAACATGATTGTTGGTACATATAAACATCATTGTTTAAAACTTGATGCCAGGATTAGAGATTCTCTAAGATTTAATCGGTGAAATAAGAGAGAACATTGAATATAAAAGATTACCAATGACAATACTCACTTCCCTTTCGAATAGTCTACAAACCCATTATAAGCCATCTAATGTAAGTCTACTCGAATGCAAAGAACAATTTTTGATATGAAGGAAGACACTAAATGGTGGTTGATAGAAATTTCTTTACACATTTCATCTTGTTTCATAATAATAGGATCAATTTCATCCTTGGGAAGGTTCAAACTTCCAATTGGAATTCCTAAGAAAGTGAGATTTCCACCATTTTAGTTAGTGACAACAAACATGTAACCATTGCATATAAGCATATATATATATATAAACTAAGAAAATTTATATTAAAGGAGGTCCCAATGCAGGGTGAAAACATAACCCAACAACAATGTACTACGGCTTGCTGAAATAACATTCTAAATTTCATTCTTTCAGATTATGGGGAACTTAGTTAAAGTCCAGAAACAATGATTTGAACCTTTCACTATTTTTTGTGTGCCAAATTTAGTAATCCAAATGTACGTACACAAATGAATAATTTCCATGGTCAAATTCAAGGTATATGTAATATGCAAGTTGAATTTCCACTATTACCCAATTTCCCTACACCAAAACACAAAAAGGAAAAAATCAGAAATCGACATTCGCATAGCATATAGTTTAAAAAATTGACGGTAACCAAAACTAGTATAGAAATTGACGACTACTCATATTTGTTCATTCCTACATGTGACAAACATCATGAATGATATTGACACCTGAGGAAATGAATTAGTTTAACGAAGTAATCAAATATTGATACTAATAATCGCTAATAAGTGCTCTAAGAAATTGCAAAGAATATTAATGTTTTAGATATAGAAAATTCCAATAGGTCATGTACTCGATCAATTATCAGGCATGAGAAGATGATGCAAAATATGCAGCACTTTCCATTCCATCCAATCCAATTTCAAATCCAATAATGCCCTACACATCAGCTGTCACATAGTTAGATTTATGTACGTGTTTACATTATGTCCCTAGTACCTAGGAAAAATTAATGACACTTGATTGAAATATGTTAGTAAAGTAGGAACAAACCACATGTAACAAAAACAAACAAAATAAATAGCTGCTCACAAAGAGGAGTGTTGAAAACTCGATGTTTACCAAATCGTTATGTTAATCCAGATGTGCAACGGAAGACCCCACCAAAGCTCACATCCTCCCCAAACACATAAGATCTGTATGTTTGGAAGTTATTTAAAAATTATCAAACTGAAGAAGAAAAGAATGCAATGTTTCTACCTTTTCCTAATAAACTACACATGTCAATTTCACTAATAGTGTTTGCTTCCAGAGACCCTCAAAGATAAGGAAGGAAATAATATATTGGAATCCCAGAGAACATGCATACATGAATGCGGTTGAAATATGCCCAAAATTGTGTCATCGACTGAGAGCTTTACAAGTGATTTAGGAATTATTAAAGCCTCTTACCCGTGTTTGATTTACTAATCTTTGTAAATTTCACTCCAAATTTGGCAAATTCAGGATCTTTTAGAAGCTCTTTGCAAGGCTGATCATTGTCACGGTTTGACTAGGTGTATCAAGACCACAAGAATCCATTTCTTTCTATATTTTGATTTTCCAGTTGAGACCAATATTGCTCCATTGCTCCTAGATGTCCTTTAGTTGCGAGCTCCCATTTGATTTTCTTCCTTTCTTTTTTTTCTTCTTGATGCCTATCAATTGATCTGAGAGGAAGAATACAGTAGATGCATTAAATTCAATATATGGTCACATGAGGTCATGAAATTCTTAATGTTTATTATGTAAAAATAGTTAAAATGGGGATTGATCAACCAAAATTCGAATATATAGACATGTAAAATCGTATTGAGAATATTTTTTAAAGATATTTGACAATACATAAAAATGATAGGTCATTATATTTAATATAGCTTGTAATATTATATAGATAATAAACAATAACAATTTTTAAAGATTTGTATAATAGATATTCTAAGGTTGAGATGACGGAATGAAGGGTAATTACATGGAGTCACTAGTGCATGCAATATTTCAATATGGTATTATGTAATATTATAATATATATTTGTAATAATATAAAAATGATATATTGTAAATAATTATACATGATAAGTTTTTAATACACATTTTAATGATCAAACAAAATTGATATGGGGATATTGGTTAAGGTCCTTCACTGCATCCATGATAATAAACATGGATCTGGAATCAATCTTCTTCCAAGCTATCAAATATACCAAATCTGGGAGTTAAACTTTTGTGGATTCAATGGGCTCATCTACATCACCGATGTCCAGGATCCTTGTGATCCTTTCTTTCCATGTAGGAAAGTTCTGTTCCCCATGGAGTCTATCCTCAACTCTTAACTGCATGGTCGTAGTAAAGTGTTACCTATCAAACCCTAGATATGGAAGTATAGGTTTGTGTCTTCAATAGATCTGCCCCTGATCTATCACTATTTTTGCAGATCTCTTAGCTTTAGCTCACGAGAGATTTGATGCCATATAAATTTTCCTTTAATATTCAACTAGGGATAAACAGTGCATTCAAAATATCTACTGATAACCACACATGAATATCTTTCACAGTATGCAACGGAATATTAAACTAAGAAATAAATCACAACATCACATTACAATATTGACACTATTATTTTGGGTATGGAAACGCCTAGAAAAACCCAAGATGAGAAAACTAGTGCAACAGTCAAATATAGATTTTATTATGAGAAAATATAGAACGTTTACAACACTACAAGTTCACTAAAACCCGGTGAATGCAATAACACAGCAGAATCATTGGGAAAACCCCCAGCTAAACCTCAGCACTCTCCTGCAAGAGTGTATGGCCCAGCTGTACGACCTCACACATGTGGATCTGTACAGTTGTATAGTTGTACGAGTGCTGTACAAAATCTGTACCGTCTGTATGATAACTACATATAGAATCCATACGATCTTGTATGGTTCCCTCTGTAGCTGCTGCTTTTCAACTGTGTGGGATTTGTCCTTCGTGGTAGCTCAATGGTCCTACTTTCTTGCTCCTCCGTCTTCCCAATGAAATCCTCTGTCTGACTTTCTCTCCCTGTCTGTATCTTGTCTCTGTCGAAATACAAGTGTGTGTGTCCTCTCAACCAATTGAACTTCCTAATTTAACTTTAGGTAAAGTGAAAACCCTAATTTCACTTTTACTTAAAGTCAATAATTAATTAGATTACTTTAATTATTTTCCAAAATAGTTAAATACAACTGGTTTCTGTTTTACAATCTTCTGCATACAAGGACACTTGCATGCAAGAAGACCTTCCTTGTTGCTCGTAATCTAACACTATTGTAGTATTTCTTCCTTTCAGTTTTCCCATACAGTATAGATGTGGTTGAAAGTTTATATATTTGTATTTGTTGTTCATAATTTCCAGCAATATGTGTTTGTAGATTAATGTATTCTGAAATTGTTTTTTTGATGGAGGGCTTCAATTGTTAAGCTACCTAGGTTTAGGTTATTCTTTTTAAGTGCAGAATCTTCTAACCATGGCCTGAAATTTAGCAGCTTTAACTATCCTTCTTTTCACCATAAAAACCCTCACAAATTCATTTCCAAATTTTTGTTTCCTGTAATTAAAGGGAAAAGGAAGAAGTGATAAACAAGACCATCTACTAAGGTTCTAACAGTTATTATGGGGAATAATGGGTCCAGGTAACTGAAGAGAAGATTACGGTAGCTCTTTGGTAGAAAAAATGGTCAGAACAAAGACTACCCCTAGAAAAATAGGCAAGGAGCATCAAAGAATAAGATATGCATTAAAGACAAAGAAGTAGAAGAGAGAAAGATTCCCCTCTTGCCTGATTTCTCAATAATGAGAGCTAAAACAGACATTAGTTTTGCAAGGGTAGGAAAAAAACCAAGAAGAAAGAGGTAGTAAAAGTAAAAATCCTCAGTTGGAAAATAGATAGATTGATTCCTTTTGGAAGGGAATAAACCAAGAAGGAACAAGAGAAGGAAATACTTAAAGAAGAATGTAGAGAAACATTAGAGCATGTACATTGGAAACCTAGGTATGTTGTTATCCAGGAAGATTGTATGTCTTGACCTTGGTTATTAAAAGAGAAGTTTGGGTTTCCTTTGAAGGATTGGGTATCCACTTGTACGCATGCATATGGACAAATGAATATGCACCACAAATTGCAGTCCTTAATCTAGGGTAGAGTCCTCGCAAGTTGTAGACCTATGAAGAGGAGAAGCAAAAGATGAGCAAATGGCTGATAGGCTCCAAGAAGATGAAGCATAATGGATACAAAATAAGAACTAGGTACTTTGGGACTTCTGTATGTCAGAATTCTAGCATATAAATGTTAAGATTATGACAATTAAGTCTAGCCCAGAAAATCAAATTGCAGTAGTCCTTCTAAGTAGGTACGAGGCGTGTCATGGAAAGAACCCTTCCTCCACAAGGAGCTTTGAAGCCCTTGTATCTTGTTCAAGGAAGGTTAGAGACTCAGCATAACTATTAGTCTACTCTTTGTTTTGATTGTAAAAGGTAATGTATTTTTCTACAGCCTATGCTCTTGGTGTTTGTAACATAAATAAGTTTTTTTTCAAGGGTTATTTCCATGTATTGTTTCTACTTCTCCATGTACATATGAAAATCAACAATGCCAAGAAAAAAATGCACATATAAGATTTTGTGTGTGTACACCCATGCATGTGATTTTCTTCCAAAACAATTATGGTTATCAAATCAAAAGCAAGGTGAGGATTTGGAAAAGCATTAAGTTGTAGCTATGTCACCTGTAATGAGGGTGATCAACCTTCTTTCTTATGAAAATATTAATTGTGCCATACATAAAAAATAGTGCTTCCTATGGAATAAAGTTCCATCTTTCATTACGAGATCCATTCCATCAACATCCAAATAAACAGGGAAAACTTAAAATATAGGTGTTTTCCAATAGGGTGCATTGGTTCAATAGTGTGGTTGACAAAGTGTCAAGTGTCCACCAGGTCTCCATTCTTGCAGTGGTATGCCCTAGCCTTAGAGAGAACTATTGAAGGGATGAATCCAGGCTAATGTCCCAGGCAATTTTGGTTGAATAGCTACCCCTCAGCCATGGCACCCAGTCTATGTGGTGCAGTCGATCAGGGCGTGCTTATGTAAGTACTTTCAAGTTTATGTTGTGATTTAGTTTATGCCTTTGCGATGTGCATTGGGGTCCAAAAAATTTGACCAATCATCCCATGGGACCTTGGGTTCATGGATGAGGTTGGTAAAATATTAAGCAATCCAGCAGGGTTTCATTCTTACTATGAAATGTTCCACCCAAATAGTATTAATTTCAAAGGAATAAGTATTAGGGCTGAGAGCAAGTTCTGTACAATTTCACCAGAATAGTTACTTGTTTGACTTGGCACAAAGTCAATGCCGTGCAGTGCACATCCTCGAAATGTTTTCAATAAAGATAATAATAATAATAATAAATAGACATTCGAAATTGATGTTAATTGTGAGAATCAATGCTAAATACTAAACCAAACGATGGAAAACTTGGCTCCCTAGGAAACTGGATACCCAATTCCTCCAAAAATGGTTATAGTCTACCGATAGCATTGGATTTGATAGTATCCAGTCGCAAGTGAAAAAAAAAATTTCTTTTTGATCTGGGGATCTATGTGTGATCAATTGGAGAATGTCATTGATTAGTTGAGTAAATTCTTGTGATATATGTTTAATAAATCCACACCTGGATATAATTCTTAGGATTAGCTGTAGATGCTTTCCCTCCATAGCCTGGAGCTCCATATATGTAAACATGTCATTAAGAAGCGTGATGCCTTGACTTGACCTTCTAATTAATTGTCGGTAGGCACTCCTTCACACCTGTTTAATTCCAAAGAGGAATTTTCACATACCAAGTGAGTGTTTTCTCTTAATTTAAGTGGCCTGTATAATCTTAATTTCAATGACTTTCAAACTAGATATCAAAACTCAAGTCCTTTTCGTGGATTTGTAAATGAAAACATTAATTGTTTTTTGGGGTATAAATATAATTATTGTTGTTCTATGATAATTAAAATAATAATATTGAATTTAAAGTTCCTAGTGATTAATTACATTTAATTTTATGTTAATCCTTCTAGTAGCTTATGATTTAGAGTCTGAAACTTATCTCCCAATCGCTTGAGGGGTTGATCTCTTGAGAATAATCTATGGTTTCGATTAGGTAAACTTATTTTTCTAAAGGGATTTTTTGTGTACTTCCATTCCATTTGTGTTGAAGTTATTTCCTCATTTTCAAAAAATAATAATAATCTATTTCTAAGATCACAGTCAAGCTAGAGGACAATTTTGTTATATCAGACCCCCTTATTTGTGGGACAAAGAACCTCCTATGTGCAACTATTTAACTGCTAGGGTCTACATAGGTGTACATACCCTACCCCCCTCCGTATTTGAAAATGTGACCTCTTGGAAGGAAACACATGTTCTTAACCATTAGACCCACTCAAGATATTACTCTAGAGCTAAAGTTGGGGCTTAAATATTGATCTATTCATTCATGATATTTAACTTCTCTATTTTTTTTGAATAAAATATTGTCGGGAAATCCACTGGATGTGTCCCCACATTCATGAATGGAATCCCTAATAAACTTATTTACATAGATTAGTGTGGCTATTAACCCAAAAGGATTCAACTTTCTAGCACATAACTAGACGAACGCGCAATAGCATTGACGACAATCAGTTGAACTAATTTTGAGTGTACAGGTTGACAACAATATTGCACTTAGAGAAGAGGCTTGATTCTAGCGAACACATCCACCAACATCTGGAGTTGTAGAGACCTCAATGGTTGTCTCTAGTTGTGCAAATTGTGAATAAGGTGTGTGGTGATGTTCGATGTAAAACTTTCCTTGCCTATAATGCATAAAAGAGGTTCAAATTGATAGTGATAAGGAGAGGTAATCACTGCATTATATGTATCATATTCTGTGAGGTGAGGACTGTTCGAGATCGAGCAATCAAAATATTTACCTGAAACTATGAGATGGGGTCGAGCTTCTACGTTTACTGCATATGGATCTATGATTGAGTCTAAGTCAACACCCCAGTTTAACTATAATTGAGTCTTTGATTAGTCAAAATATTTTTCTTGGTGCTTCCACCGATTCAATTATTATTGGATCAATTACTACGACGTTTAAAGGAACCGATCCTAGTGAAGCTACGTTGATTGGTGCAGCTAGTTCGATGGTCACAGATCATGATAGTTATATTGAAGTTAGAAAAACACCTTAGTATGGGACTTGGGAATCTTACATTGAAGGATCAACAACTAGCTATGATGCTTCTAGGTATCGATATGGTACTAGTTCTAGTACCTAATTCGTAATTGTAGGAACCTAATTTTCCTTTGGCACACGCTTAACGGTTTGCTTCAATGGTGCAACAAGGATAAAGTTGGTCAAGAGAAAATTCGTTCAATTGCTTTGTTGGATCTATGAATATTGAGGTGCATGGAACCAATATTATTAATATAAGGTAGACAATTTACAAAATTTACTAAATTGTAACACTTCATTGTCACAATTGCAATTTTACATGACACAATTAAAAATGACTAATTCATATTCTTCTAGTTAGTCATTTTTTATGTTGTGACTAAATTAGTCATTTATGTTAGTCATTTTTAACTTTGTCACTTATTTTCTAGTCATATTTATTAATTTGTGACTAACTTAGTCATTAATTTTAGTTGTTTATAGCTGGGTTAGTCAAAATTGCTCATATTTTGTAGTAAGTCACTTGAAAACCCTATGGTGACTAGAATTTTTAGTCACATAGTAGCTAATTCCTCATTTTGTACTAGTGGATGTAATAAAGCAGTTACACAGAGTAAGGCTCATGACGGTGCATAAATACTTGGCAATCATAAACTTCCAGGTCAGTGTCCACAATGTTATCTTGGAGTTGCGATAGGGCTCGACTAAGCAAGAAGACCAGTCGGAAGTATCACGAGCTACGAAGCTTATTCATCCTATACAACAAAATATTCAACACAACACGTAGGCATTAGAATTACGACCATTGAAACATACTAGTTTTGACCATGTGGAATAGTTGGCTAAGGAAGCTGAGGAGGTGAGCATGGATGTTTCCTTGTTGCATAAACTTTTGCAGGAGTTTTAGGATAAGGTTGGTCCTCTGGTGTAGCCTATGCTAGAGGCATGTGCTCCTTCATAACACTAAAATTTTTCATACGCATCATTTTTTATTAGTGGCTCGGGACGAGCCACATGTGAGTGTTGGGGCCTATTGGGCCTGAAAAGGTGCACAAGGAAGAATCCAATGAGCAAAAACAGGAGGAAAAGTGGGTGTGCGATCGAAGAAAAGTACGTAAAGGAACAAGTGCAATCACAGAGTATAGGAAGTTACGATGAGGATCGATGTGACAAGCAGAGACAGGTCTGATTCAGTGGAAGAGACAGGTAGAAGAGTAAATACTGGATAGGTGAAAGTCAAGGAATACTACAGAAGGAAAAAATGGCGAAATACTAAAGGACAATTTTTGCGGCTAGTTATGACCTATAAAGACAAGATGAAAGACATTTCCGTGGCTAGTTGTGGATGTGGTTGATGTAGTGTGGTACTTTTGTGGCTAGGTATGGACCAACATTAATGTAATAGAGGAAATTTTGTAGCTACTTGTGTCTATAATAATTGATCTATACTCAGTTGACCCTGCGTGGTATTGTAAACACTATAAATAGGAGGAACCCACTATGTATAAGGGTCAACTTTAGTATTGGTTGTTGTTATATTTAAGAGTTAGCTAGAGGAATTTGTTACTTCATTGTTGAATAAGAAGAGGAGTCTAGTAGAAGGACATGGCTGTCAAGCTGCAGATCTGTATTTGAGTGCACAGACAATAGAGTATAAGAGTTGATCCATACTATGTGTCGATTAGTAGGACTATATAGGAGAATAAACTAGAGGGAATGAGAGAAATACAAGCTTATCAAAATACATATCTTAAGAACATTATGTAAGATAAAGAAAAGTTAATCAAAAGACATATCTTAAGAAAATTATGTAATTCGTATACTATAAGGTGCTACCTATATTTCTCATGCGAGATGAAGAGAACCTTGGTGGTTTTTCCAAGATGGGTTTCCACGTTATTTCCTGTGTTGATGTATGTTGAATGGTTGGATGTTTAGCTACCAATGTTGAATATTAAAGGCTTATGTGAATGTTTTCTTACTTTTTATTGTTACAGTTACTTTTGAGTGTATGTTGCAACATTTCCAATCGATAAATGAATGAATGAATGTTTAAAATTATGGTCGACATGTTATGTATGATTTCACGAATAATCTGCTAAGTTACAATATAAGTCACACACTGTTCATTATAAGTAAGGAATTAGCCTCACCGCATAGTTGCACAAATTATTAAGTTGTTAAGGACAAGGTTGCATCGTGTGCTAGTTGTGGCACATGGTTGCACCTGTCTCGTGTAGTAAGAGACTCCATCCCTCCATCTCTGTCAAGCACCTTGGTTGTACTCCAAGGGAATATAATCCCTTGCCAACTGCAGAAAGATGGTTATGGCAGTTGCACATTAAGATATCTTGGGTGATACTATGCCTTCCTCACAGGAATTGTCTACTGATATTTCTCTATCAAGCCGATGTATTTAGATGTTTGGTTGGTATTATGTTGTTGTTGAACCTTGGGTCGAGACAAGAATGAATACTATTCCAACAACACTGCTCTTCTAGATGGCACAAGGAATAAAGAGGGAGGTTCAAATTATGAGAACAAGGATAGATGAAATGCACTAGTTGTTGGATATTCTATCTCTTCCTCTTTCATCATAGATTCATGTTCCTAAAAGAACATAGTTTCAATACAATACTCCTTCTTGCCCCTATATCCATACAGTGGTCCATCCATCCTCATGGGTGATGCCTCTGAGATCCCAACCAAGGGGATTGGTAGGATCAACCTTGACAATGGGTACTTCAAGAATGTGTTGTATGTGTCTAATATTGTAGCAAACCTATGTTGGAATATCATAAACCCACTCATAAAATAATCAATCATTATTTGATTAATTTCCTACCCACTAGCTTAGATAGTTCACATCCACTTGCACCTTAGAGTCAACACTTGACATCTATATCCTAGTAATGATTTATTTCTTATTTTGGGTGGATATTGACCACTTTATGTGCATCCAAAATTGGTAACTGTGCTTTACAACAAATTCGACTTTATTCTGCTTTATCCTGCTTTTCTGTGGATAAGGTAAAGCTAGTCAACTAGGAAACTGGCATCTTTTGTTTCCAACCCATCGTCCATTATTTTCTCTAGATATTCTGGGATTAGAAAGTATTTCCTTCACTCATCATAACTCACACATTCTATTTTTGATTTATGAGGTGCTTGATAGATTGGGAAAGTGCTTTAGCCAACTATGGGGTTTATCATAATTAGTAAGGATGCTTTATGAGCTAGATTGAGTTATCTTCTAGAAACTCTATTTTCCTCTATAAGGATGTATTACCTATGTAATAATATGAATGATCATTTATTGATCATTCATTAATGTGTGTTTATTAATTCTTCTTCTTCTCTCCTTATGCTAATTCTCTACAATTCTCTGTGAGGTTAATTATGTGGCTAGATCCTTAGCTTGTTTATGAAATTCCATATGCCATAAAGGATTTAGAATTTCTACATGGTATGAGAGATAAGGATATCAAATATCTACATGATATCATATCTTTGAGAGTTCATTAATTAATCCTCCTTTTCATATTTCTAGGTTTATTTTGCAGGTTCAACTTCGAATGGATTCAAGAGTATCAGGTCCTCTTATTTCTTCATTTATAAGCTTTTCAGAGTGGAAATTGAATGTGATTTCATCTCTAAAGAGACAAGGTATCTATGAGATATCTATTGGAGTAGGTAAAGAGTCTTATGAAAATCCAAGTGACTGCTTGAATGACTGTGATAGAGAAATTGGAGCTATTTCTTTAGCTATCTCTCCTAGCATGCACTACCTTATTAATTTTGTTGAATACCCAAAGGATCTCTGGACAACATTGGATAGACATTTGGGAAAGCATAATGAGGATCCTTCTAGCTATGTGGATAGTGCCTCTATATCCTCAATGATTTCTCTCTCTCAAGATTTCTTGGCTTCTACAGTCTCTAATGAAGTTGATGATGAAGAATAAGTTTCTCGTATAGTTCATGTTGCTACTACTGTCCTTCATTCAAATGCTTCCTCTTTCAATCAAGAAGCAAATATTGAAGAGCCATATTTTTCTATCTCTTGAAGTAGAAGATCTTGATTCATCTTCTTATGATGTTTTTGATGAAAAAGAAGTGACTAATGGAGTTGTTATTGCTATTAATGATTCTCTCACACATTCATTATTCTCTATGTCTTCTATCATGGATTCTGAGATCCATATTCCAGACCTTTAACACTTTTTGCATACCTCTCACCTTGATGGTGCGCAGCCCAGTGACTTCCAGGATGCTTGCTTAGCCAAATCAAGTCCTTTTAGTGTCTTACCACTTACCATACTTGATCCCATGCACTTCTATAGATCCTCCTTTGTTATTGGAACTCATTCTCAGAGCCTCCTTGAATATTTTGAACATCACTATCTTTCCTCCTTACATACTTCTACCAAAGAGGATTCTTTACCAGTATATTCCCATGAGTCTACTGTTGTGCTGATATGTGATCTCTTGGATACTTTGGAAGTGATATCAACCCATGGAGCCCATGCATTTGCACTCTTTGATCCTATTCCTTCTCTATATTCCTACATTGTCAGTTGCACACATCCTCTATGTGTAAATGAAGATGGAGACATTATACATTCACTTGGACAATTATTTCACCTATTTGGAGCTCACTTCATCTCTATTGGTTTGAATTTCAAGTCATCTCATCATATTGGATCTGTTTACAAGTCTCAAGATCCTTTAGTATTTCCTTCACATCATTGGATCTCAGTTATTCTACATGGTTCTAGTATCCATCTTGCACCTGTTTATGTTTTTTTATCTAGGTGAGAAGATTTATCTTCTTCCTACGAAGACAATTCCACTAGACATCAACATTAATTTTGGAGCAATAGCAACACCAGCAGTTCAACACTTTTTGTATTTCTTTTCATGTCCTTTCTTGAGGGATGATTTTCCCCTTGAGGTTTTTCCTCTTTCCTCATTTCTTTGGATAAGATAAATTGTAAAAGGGTGGCCATAGCCTTGTTACTGGGATCTATATGCATATATATTTCTGATTAATTCAAAGATATCATCATAAAGTCAGGCTTAAAGGAGGTGTTGGAATATAATAAATCCATTCATAAAATAATTAATAATTATTTGATTAATTTCCTACCCACTAGCTTAGATAGTTGGCATCCATTTTCACCTTAGAGTCAACACTTTCCATCTATATCCCAGGAATGGTTTATTTTTGATTAGTTCAGGGATATCATCATAAATTTAGGCTTAAAGGGGGGTGTTGGAATATCATAAACCCACTCAAAAAATAATTAATCATTATTTGATTAATTTCCTACCCACTAGCTTAGATAGTTGGCATCCACTTGCACCTTAGAGTCAAAACTTGCCATCTATATCCCATGAATGATTTATTTCTGATTCTGGGTTGATCTTGATCAATTTATGGCCATCCAGAATTGGTAACTGTGCTTTACAACAGATTTTGCTTTATTATACTTAATCCTGATTTTCTGTGGATAAGGTAAAGCTAGTCAACTAGGCAACTGGAAGCTTTTGTTGCCAACCCATCCTCCATTATTTTCTCTTTATATTTTAGTATTATCAATTATTTACTTGACTCGGCATCACTCACACATTCTATTTCAATTCGTGAGGTGCTTGGTAGATTGGGAAAGTGCTTTAGCCAACTATGGGGTTTATCATAATTAGTAAGCCTTCTTTATGAGCTAGCTTGAGTTGTCTTCTAGAAACTCTATTTTCCTTTATAAAAATGTATTAACTATGTAATAATATCAATTATCATTCATTAATGTGTGTTCATTAATTCTTCTTCTTCTCTCCTTATGCTAATTCTCTACAATTCTCTATCACGTTAATTGTGTGCCTAGATCCTTAGCTTGTTTATGAAATTCCTTATGCCATTAAGTATTTAGAATTTCTACAACCCACTATCCATGTATAAAATTAAACATAGAGGTTCATCTAAGAGAGTGACATTCACTCAATATTATGTGTATATCTTAGATATTTCTACAAACCAAGTTGTTGCAGCAGGTATTGCAGATCATGAGTTAAGGATGTACAAGTTTTCACATTTTCATACTTACTCCTTAGGGAATGCACTCATATAAAAGGAAAATGAGACCATAAATATATGGAATGAGAGGTTTTGACACCTCAATTATATATATTTTAAATCTTTGAGTAAAGAAAACATGGTTGAAGGAATTCTGAGCATCAAGTTCTCCAAATCCACATGCAAGGGATGCATTGTTGGGAAGCATGGAGATTGCAAGTATGACTAGGGGTGTCACATCCCCATCCCTCAGACTGGCGAAGAGGATGCGAAGAACCCCAAATACAGCTGGGAAAACTGCCCCATGAACATACTTAAAAGAAATCAATGCTGGAACTAAAACTTACAAGCATATAGAGATGCAGAATGAATCAATATTCAACGGAAGCAACACATACATTTCCAGCATCCACATGTTCATCATGATTATTCAATTGACATCAGATATATAATTGCTGAGATGAAATATAGATAGCAGACTTATATTTTGGTCAAGAACTCACCCGCAAACAGCTACGTCGCTGCAACGTCCCACCCAACCATAGGCCAGTGTGCTCATCAATCTCTGAGCAACACTACCACCCCCGAACTCGGCATGATTCCTCCAAGGATAAGGGTAATTGCAGGCTTACACATAGCCAAGGGGACACAAAACAACAAACCAACACAGCTGGGTTTATCAGGCCATCAACAGATCGTCCAAGCCAGCACAGTCCAAGGTTCAACCACTGCATACAGCAGCAAAACAACTCTTCACAGCCCTGTGAAGAAGGAAAAGAAAACTGGTGGCATTCCCAAACGAAGGGTGAGACACAGCTCAAGACCAACAGACAACACAGAGTTTTTCTTGGCCCTAACGTGGCCAAAACAACTCAGCAACAACACCCCAACCAGGGGAACAACAACAGACCAATCAACCAATGAGTAATGGCAACAATTCGCAGCCCATAGTGAATAGGAAATAACACTCCCGGCATAACCAAGTGAGACTCAGCCAACGACTGTGGTAATCAGAAGCCACAACTCATAGTGCCAACGATGGCAGCTTTACACAGTCCCAAATAGCAGGGAAACTTAGACGTAGACCACTATAGAAAATGACCCAATACGAATGCATAGCATCCCAAACGTAATTGGACACCATGGCCAACCGAAAACGTGGGGAAGTCAACAGCCCCAAAACAAAGACAATGAGCATGGCTCTCACATGGGAAATCGACCTCAACAGTCCATGCGTGAGGAAAGCTTGCACCCAACAGTAAAACATGAGGGAAAACATACCCGACCCCTGCGTGAGGAGTCCAGCCTGCGCGTGAGGGGAAACAGCCTCACCTATGCACACGAATCAACAGGCCATCGGGGGGGGGACAAATGGACCTCTGCGTGAGGAAGATGAATAGACCACCGCTCCCTGTGAGGAGGACGAACGGGCAGGTGAGAATGGATTCATTGGTGGAGTGGGCATGTGGGCAAGGCACTGATAGTCCTACCACCCCACTCCCAAAGGAAATAACTACCCATCCACTAGCAGCCATAACTTCCCAACTACCCAATAGAACTTTAAAGAGGTTGGAGGAGGTTGGATGAGACAAGAAAGGTGGCAAAAAAAATAAGGTAATAAAACATGGGATTTTCCCCCACAACCAAGGTTTGACATCCCCCACCACCTTATCCTTCGGAACCATGCCCTTTTCATTTCAACGTTGCACTGCCGTAGCTGGTTGTGGGTTTATTTTATTTCATGCGCATGTTTACATGATGCCGAATTATAATGTGCCAAATAGCACGACATAACATCAGCAACTATACCTATTGCCGAAACATACACACACAAATCGATGGTGGGGCCTTTGCCTTTAGCTCGTCACCACGATTAACTACATTATATACATCATGCAAACGGGGTCAAAACTGGAGATGTGACAAGGGGAAGGAAAGAATGGATATCAAAGCGATTTATTTGATACATTCATATTTGATAGGACCTATTTCCAAACCTTCCTATGGAAACTCAAGGTATTTCCTAACATTCATAAGTGATTTTTCAAGATATTGTTCGATGTATTTTCTCAAGCAAAAATATAAAGTGCTTGAGATCTTCAAATATGCCAATAATAACCTACAACATATATGTGAGGAAAATTGCATTCAAATGAAACTTTCGGTGCCTTACACAGTACATCAAAATGGTGTGGCAGAGCGCAAGTATAGAGCATTGAAGGAGATGTCGACATCCATGTTGGAGGATAAGTATTTGTATTCTAATATATTGGATAAATCCATCAATTTTTATGCATATTTTTTGAACAGAGTTCCACACAAAATTTTGGAAGAGAAAACTCCATTTGAGTCTTGGAGTGGTCACAAGCCCAATGTTTCTCCTTTCATGGTTTTTGGCTTAAAGGATTGGGTTAGAATTTATCCTAAGAAAAGAAAGGCTTTGCAACCTCAAAGAAAGGATTCCATAATGGTTGAATATGATGAAAATGATAAGGTATACAAGCTCTTCAATCCATTATCTTAGAAAACTTTCATTCAGAGAAGTGTACAGTTCAAAGAAGATCGAAGAGATCGAACTAGTCAAGGGGGATTTTTTTTACTTCCTTGATTCTCTATTTCACTTTGAACAAATAACCAAACATTGCATAATTGTGCAAGAGACTTTCATATGTTCTTCAAGTATAAAACCATTATGTTTGGAATAAATGAACACTGATATCATGCAATGACATCGACAAATCAAATAATACAAACATCAACACCAGAGAACCAATTTGTTTCCAATCATGTTCGGATCATCCTAATTGTAACAAATCCAAAATCCATAGTAATAATAAAAAGTGTTGAAGACCTAAATTGACTTCACATAGTTTTTAAGAGGACAAAGTAAAGTCTATGTTATCCATTTCATCTTTGGATTTAGATTAATCTAGAACTTAACAATTTGGAATATGCAAACTCAATTACGACAATATCCAACTATGAAACAATATCACTACACTGAATATTGATTTCCTTATTTTGTCGTAGTTTACCATTTGTGTTCCTTCAGCGTTATGTTTAAGTATTTACTAACCCTATTATGATTCTAGGGTTGTAGGTTTTATAGGTGTTACTTAGCTTGTAAGCTAAAGCATTTTATTCCTTCCGTTATGCAAGTGTACCATGAGAAGGATTTTCTCTAATCCTTTCACCCAACACCACTATCAAACTAAGTTGATGAACACCAAAGTGGTACTAACATGGAAAAGGTAAATAGTGATAGGAGGTGTCTGATCTAGTTTTTATCCAAGTTATACCACAGTTTTGTTATAAATTTGAAACTTGTTTTTAATTATAGATAGAGGGTGAAAATTAAAGAACAGTTGGAGGTGGGTTATAATTAAATGAAATCCTAGGCGAAGGATGACAGGATTTCCATTTGTTAGGGTAAAACCATAACAAAACCCATAGGGGTTTATTGCGTTTAAAAAAAATGTTTTGCATTGTGATTTTTTTTGGGAAGAATTGAGGGATCTTGGCCTTCGATGCCACAATTTGTCTCTGTGAATCCACGAACGTTCATTTAGTTCCCTTGCCATGGTTTCTGACTTCATGCTTCGTCTCTTTTCGACTTAAAGCTTCACATATTCATTGAAGAATTGGTCAAGGGTAATTTTTCCCTTGCAGACATTATTTCTCCACAATGTTGCGTTATTTTTTTAAAATATATAAATCGATACTAGTTTTAACCTCTAAATTGTTGTTTTTTAAGGAGGTTCCATTTGTGGTTTTCTATATTTTGGTTTGAACAGGGCTTCCTTGAAAGTGAACTCCAAGGGGTCCTGGTAAGACCTATGTACCCTGCACCCCACGGTCCTTGTGGAGTTGTGGCTAGGTCATAATATTTTCCTTGGGTTTGAAATATTTGGAATCATATAGTACATTTAGATGATAGTATACCTTCTTGTGATTTCTTCCTTACAATGCTAAGATGCAAATTTAAGTGTTTTTTAAAACAAAAATCCCTTTCAATTAGAGTGTGGAATCTCTGGGAAGTTGTAAAGAAACTCCTATTGTAATTTGATGTGAACTTTCAAGCAAAATGTAGCTATTTCAATTTCATTTTATAACTAGGATTTAAAGACTATGATGTGTTCTTAGTTTCATTCTGAAATCAGTATACTTGTTAATAGTATTAACTTATGTGTTGTTAAACTATTTTGGCTCCTGGAACTACTTTGTGTAAAAGCATAATTTGAATGTTTTATCATTCTTTATACTCTATTTAATTTACAATGTGCAAAATATTATGTATGAGCTTGGTTAACAAATGCGTAAAAAGTTTTTGTTTGAAAGCATAGTATTTTCAAAATCCAGTTACAACACGATTGGTATTAACACTTTTACAACCCTTCCTTACTGATACTAAGTTTTAACTTAAGTGAAAAATTCGTATGAACTTCACTGTGCTTTAATGATTTGATAGTTTATTTGAAGGGAAAGATCCTTACAGGTGTCTACCCCGTGACCTGTATTAAATTTCTTTAAATGGAAACTATATGAAAAATAACAATTTATTGTTTATATAATTCATTTGTTTTTGGAATCATGGGTTTTAGTTTGGTTAGGGTTACACCATTTTCATTTATGTTAACTCTAGGGTACTATGCTGTAGGTTTTTAATTAATATAATTCTTGCTAATATTGGCCTTATGGGCCTCAAAGCCTCGACCTGTTAGGAATTCTTAAATGGTATAGATATTTTTTTATGCTGTAAAATTTCTAATGTGATTTTATTTATTTTTTATTTATGATTATATTGGTTAAACATACTTCTATGTTAGTTTGTAAATTTTAAACCCTAGTTCACTTTTCTTGTAAATGTTAACCCTCTCAGCTATACAGATACTGATTGTTTACTAAAACAAATCATCCCTTTGGTTGTAGTAGATAATACTTGAAGAAATTATATATATATAGGTTTCAAACCTATATCTATTGTCTGGAAGAGTCATGTGTTAATCCCTAACTGTAAGGAGATTCATTGTTTATTTCAAATGATGATATCTCTGTTTTTACCTTTTAGTTAACTGCAAGGTTTTAAAAGATAACTAAAGAAAATAATAAATATTATTTAACCATGTATACTATTTATTCTTATAATAAATTATATACATAATCATCATACTACTTCTAAAAGGAAGTATATAATAGCTTACTGATTCTACTATGAAATTTTGTATAAACAATAGCATTCGTGAACTAATAATTTTATAGGAAATCAGAAATGTTTTCCTACTTATTAAAGAATAGGTAATAGTTTTGAAAATGATTTAACATTTATAAATCCTACAGATATAAACATAAAATAAATTCAAGGTTATTAACCATAAGAAATTAGAACCTATTAATTGTCAAAGCGGTAAAAAACACCCAAAGCAGATCCTTCCTCCCAACCGTCTCCTGAAAGATGCCCATATTACTTGCTTTAGGATCCCCGAGCATGTTCAATGAACCACCAGGACAAAGATGTTGTGTAGAATCTTATACAATACTCTTAGGAACCTAATAGTCACACTTACAGAAATAACCTCTCAACAATTCACTCTATCCTTCCCCTCATTGAATTCCACGTGTGTTCCTAACCTTTCAGTTTTTAGCAAATCCACAAGCTTCTAATCTATTATAATGTAGTGAGCCTCCTTCTCATTCAATGGTATATATAATATTTCCTAAGTATTTGGGTTAGTTTTGTAATTAAATGAGCCACTTGGTGAGCTCCTATTTCCTTGGGAACATGACCACAATTATAGGGATGTTGTCTCCTATGAAACCTAGAAAATGAATGGTGTTGCTGCCACTTGTAATTTTGGCCTTCTACTACAAATCATTCGTCCTAGTGGTTCAATGAACACTCTTCAACAGTATCCTTTGTATAGGTGTCTCTTCTTTTTAATTATTAAATATTAAAATAATTCTACTACAGTCATGTTTGACCATCCATGGTCAACAACAAAAAACTTTACAATAAATTTTAAAGTAATTTCTTCTCAAAAATAAAATGTTTTCAGTTCTAGGTGGGTTAAAATAAAGTTAATCCTTTAATTTATTCAACCCATCTAAAATCTATATGATTTCTTTTAAGCAATCATTTTGTTTCATCTCCATACGCTCTAGCCGTTAACCCTTAAATTTACTAAATCCAACGAAAATCTATATTCTTTGTTTTAAGCAATCATTTTGTTCCATGTCCATATGCTCGAAGCATTGTTTTGAATATAGGTAAACCATTTTATTTCTTTCTCTAAATTATTGGAATCCATTATGATACCTAATGCATATCTACAGTATTTTTAATCTAAGCACATTTATTTCATGTACGAACTGATAATTATGCTTTTCAGAGAGAACATGCACTTCCTTACATGTGGATAACAACATTCTCTGAAGTCTTTAATCATGGAAACATTGATCTATCATAACCAAGTAATTAGAGAAAGTAATGGAGAAAGGCATGGATATGAAATTGTAGAGGGAAATAAGAAACCCAAGGATTTGAAGTAATAAGAGAAGAAGAATAAGAATAAACCCAAATCCTAGCAAGGACAAAGGAAAGAAGCAAGATAAGACAAAATGGACTTATTTTCAAAAAGGTTGGCATCTAGAGAGTGGATGCATGAAGAAAACCATTGACATGATGGCACAACTCCTTGAGAAGAACAATGTTCCTCTTCCAGATGGCACAATGAAGAAATATGAAGGTTCGAGTTCTGAGACCAAGGATGGATGACATTGTGATTATGTAATATATCATTATGTTTATGGAGTTGTGATTATTGTAGTGGTTCTTCTTCTTTGCATTTGTATTGTTCATTTAAATTGCAAGTTCAGACCAGGGAATAATCCCTATACTATTAACCGTGGGAAGTACCTAGGCATATCCCAAAAAACCATTATGAGGAGTATCGCATGAACCCTGAAGTAGCTGGCCATTAAGAGAAACTTCTAACGAAAAAAGGAAATAACTCCTTCCTAATTGACTAGTTACCACCTATGAGGTAAACCAAGAGTTGTTGTTTGTGGGAAATCCGTTATCAATTTTACCTGAGCCGTGGAGTGAGGGGTACTACCCCAATATGAAATACGTTAAACAACATTGGTGGTTGGGTGAATCCATTGAACCATTAGTAAGACAAACATACCTGGGTTCCATATCTATTTCTAGTTGATAAATAGCATAATGCACATGTTTAGAGTTGTCACACATCAATTCCACCGAAAAAATAGTATACATTTCTATTTTTTTCTCCATATCTTCTTTTCTTTAGCTCTATTTCTTTTGAAGATTTACTATAACCCTTGCAAATCCATTATGCATATTTCCTTCCTTGAGGACCCTATCCCAAATCCCACTTTCCAAACGTAGAAATATCACATTTGTCTATTTTTAGGGTTCTCCATAACTTCTTTGATTCACACCCAATATTATTCAAAATTTTCCATAGTGCTCATTTCATATTTTTGCTTCCTTGTCCCTTGTTGAAAAAATTTCTCATTCTTTCACCCTGCTTCTGAAACACCCATTTTCTGCTTCCCTGTCTCTTAGAAAGTGTCCAAAACCTAGTAAACCCCCGATTACCCATAAGAGTTTATCCTAAGTCCAAATTTTCCATTTCTAAAAATATTTTTTCTTCTATTTTTATACCCATTCGCCCCCACCCCAAAAAATAATTATGGTCATTACTCATGCATGAGGAAACAAACAAATGGAAGACAAACTTATCACCCTCAAGACCAAACTCCAAGATCTGGATGAAAACATTATTGGCCTCCATCATCAACATTCAACCATAAACAATGCACGATAGCCAATGTCTTCTACATGCAATGGGTTCTCTTCTTCTAGCAATTTTCGTGGTTCGAAGCTTGATTTTCCTCAATAAATGGTAATTATCTAATTGGATGAATATACATGGCATACCAATATTTCACTATTCATAGCACTTTTGATGTGAACAAAGTCCCACTTTAATCCGTTAATTTGGAATATGAATCCATTCAATGGTTCCATTGCTACATCAATGCTCATGAAGAACTGAAATGGACATATTTTTTTGAAATTCTTTTGTAACGATTTGGACCTAGTTCCTTTGATGAATTCACATGATCACTCACTAAACTTTGCAAAGATATCACTATGAGTGTTATAAAATCATACCATCTAGTACCATTGTTAGATATCACCTAGGACATACCTTTATTTTCTTTTTCACTTATATTGCATAATCCAAACCTTGGTTATCTTTATCTCCTAAGGTATTTGGGGGTTATTGACCATTAATTACAACTAAAACCCACATTTTGATCATTCAAAATCATGAGAACCCTCATTAATGACAGTTTGGTCTCTTAGGGTGCTCTCAATATTGTTCAGGAATAAACACCCTTGTAATGAGCAGGATACATGCAAATGCAGTTACAACTTGAACAATAAGGCGAGGCTAGTAAATAGTTGTGACTCCAACTAAAAATCATGTCTCCAAAAAACAACAACATCGGGATCATATTCAAAAGAAAAGATCTGATGCGGGTCACTTTGGCAGAAACACATGTGACTTTGCTATCTTCTATAAAAGGTAAAGTCAAGGTAGAATCAACCAAATAATATTCTATAGCACCAAGGCTTGAGGGTTTATAATTAGTAAGATCAACCTCAAAAGGAGAGAAAAAAACAACAAGGGAGATAAATTCTACAGGAACAAACTCAGTATCACAGGAGTTGAAAAATTCATAAGAAAAATCAAACTCATCAGGACCACTGACTTGCTAATCAAAGGGAGAGTTAGAAGACTCCACAAGACCAATAGAAGGAGATCGATCAACAGAAAGATCAAGCTTATTAAGATAGTCAGGGTTAGACTTAGTCACAACTCAACCAACATCCAATAGAAGGTTAGACTATATCAAAGACTCTAGGAAGACTTCATCCGAAGTAAGGAGATCATCTGAGATAGGACACATGTCTAAAATTTCAAATGGATTGACAGAGTGGAGAGTAGGCTTCATAGTCTATATAGGATGACTCACCTGGTCAACTATTGGGACCAAGTCCAGAGAAGGTAAGCATGAAAAAATAGGTTGCTTCTCAGTAGCAATTGAACGTAAAGGAAATGAGGCCACATAGTTCACTTGTGGCCGGGTAGTGTCTATATAAACACTGGGAATCAATAAAGAAAAGACCGGGTCTCTAGTTGGGTCAGGAGAAGGATCAAGAAAATCCAACTGATCGATAGTGACAGTTTCTTCACAATGATTAAAGTACATCACATGAAATAATGTTGACACCACAACTTGTATGGCATAGACATAATCACGTCCGAGGAGCATATTGAAGTCCAAGAGGTCTTATGTCACCATGAGGTCAAATAACATGGTATTCCCACCCAAAGTAACAGGTGTTTGAGCAAGAATTCCGTAGGCTATACAAGTTCTTCTATCGAACGCCAAAAAATGACTAGCAGTTGACAGAAGGCTGGGAGATCCCATGCCTCACCAAGCATGAGCATAAAAGATACTAACTAAGACTCCTTCATCAACAATACAATGAGAAATCATGTATGGTTCAAATTTTACCTTTATCTAGAAAGGTGCATCAGAAGGAAGGCGCGGGTCAACTAGGCTATCCCAATCAAAGGAAGCAATCTAAGAGCTTGGTGGGGGTTGATCTAAAGTGAGTTCAGTGTCCCCTTGTTCAGTAAGTTCTGAACTAGTAGTGAAGAAAATGTGACTAGCAGACACTTCACTCTCCAAAGGAAGAGTGGGATTGATCGACAATGAATTCGATTCAACCGCTTCATGAAAGTCACTCTCCGAAGGGAGAGTGGGATTGACCAAAGGTGACATTGGTCCAATCACATTAGGATCACTCTCTGAAAGAAGAGTGGGATCGACCAAATCCTATATTGGTTCAACCACTTGATCAACCAAAGGTTGAGTAGGTTGTTCAAGAGAAGGAAATTATTGAGTCTGAGACCACACTCTTCGCACCTCTGCGATAGTAGGGCATTGGTGAGTAACATTATCTCCCTCGCATAGCTTACAAGGGAACTTAAGTTTGCACTACGAACGACTAGTTTTCTCAATGGTGTCAACATGACTAGAAGTGGTTGACTATTTTCGCTCAGCATGACCTACAGAGGCTGAGAGTTTTTGCCCAACATGAACACCATAGGTTGGGTGACTGGGCCCAACTTGACTAAGAGAGGTTGGTTGTTGAAAATATTTAGAATGTTCAAAAACAGGATGACCATGAAACCAAACTCTTCACATTTCCATGATAGAAGGGAATTTATAAGTAAGGTGGTCTCACTCACAAAGCTCACAAGGAAACTTGGGCTTATGTTTTGAATGGTTAGTCTCTTCAACAGTGTCAACATGACTCGCAGTGGTTGCCGGATTATGTTCAGCATGAACCACAGATGCTGAAATACTACCCCCAACATGACTTGCAGAGGTTGAGAGACTGGGTCCAACATGACTTTCAAAGGTTGGACGAGCACCACTAGCATGAATAGCAAAGGCTGAATGGTTAGGATCAACATGCTTTGTAGTAGTTGAGTGTGTGCCCCCAGCATGAACTATAGAGGTTGGGTGCATGGATCCAACATGACTTACAGAGGATAGATGCGGAGGTTCAACTTGAACAACAAAGGTTGAATAGGTTCCCTCAGCATGAACTGCAGAGGCTAAGTGACTAGATCTAACGTGACCTAGAAAGGTTGGAAGGATCCCACCAGCATGATCAATAGAGGCTGGATGGTGAAGATCAACTTGACTTGCAGAGGTTAAGTGCTTACATCCAACATGACTTGCAAAGGTTGGATGGGTGCCCCTAGCATGAATTGCAGTGGGTGGGTGGTGAGGTTCAACTTAACTTGCAGAGGTTGAACGGGTGCCCCCTTGCTTATGTGCCTTCTTCCTATTCCTTCTTCTTTTACTCCTTTTAGACTGTCGATTACTAGTATTAGTACTTTCACCGCATGAGGTAGAAGGAGGAAGAGAATCAACTACAGGTGAAGGGGAATCAATGTTTTGATTCCCTTGATATAATGACCTTACTTGATAAGCGTCAGGATCATTCGAGATAGTTGGAGTGGAAAACAACCACACCGGTAGCCCTAGGGTGAATCCAAGCAGATTCAAGGTGGCCATCAAAGGAACACCAACATTCGCTATGAGAGGGATAGTACAAGGAGTTCCCAGCCTAGGGATCTCTTGGTTGGTGTTTGAAGGGGTGTTAGCTAGAGTTTCAAACTAGGATACAAAGTCTGAGGTTGATAGGCAACCAAAATTACAAAGCACACACCTAAAGGCACACTAAGTAAAGACAAACCACACAACACTCACTAAAAATTCCTAAAGCCAAACAAACAAATAGGTATAAGATATGATTTCCAAAAGAAATCTAACAGACAGCTACTTGGTGTCCCTATAGATGTTCTTAGGCACAAGCGGAGGAATCACCCACTGCCCTCCCACACCTTCTATTGGGGTTACCTTCCAAGCCCGTCCAAGGTCAACTAGAAATAGCCTTCTGGTGTACGTGTGTATGAACCCTAGATGTAAAAGAGACTAAAGGCTACCTTAACTATATTGATAGTCTGGGGGGACAGTCGCAAGCCTGGTTCATATGCATGGACAATGTAGCAAAGCTCAAAACCCTATCTAAGACAGAATCCCCAGATGTGCAAAAACATTGGTCTATGCTTTGACAAGAAATCAGAGGGTTATCTCCTGATTCCAAGCCTCCATGCGGCCTCGTTCTTAACTCCCATTTGAGAGGATCTTGCCAGATACAATCAACATACAAAAAGGTTTACCTAGTGATTGGCCAACTACGTCTGAAATTTCAACACTTGTGGAGAGTTGAAAATCCCTAATCCACAAGTCTAGCCCAAGCTAGTTGGTGTATGACCATATAAAATAAAACTTACTAATAATTTTTAATTATATCGTTTATTTTAAGGGCTATTTTTAGTGAGAGGGTAAATGGTGTGAAACTTATGTGGTTTTTTGACTCAAAGTTGAAACAAAATGACTAAGAAAAGAGAAATGAAATGCAAAAAAGCAAAAACTATTCTCTTTCTTTTTCAAATACAAACTTGAAAGCCACAAAAGAACAAATTCTTTTTATTTTTTCAAAAAACAATGATATGCCGTGCAATCTAGACTAAAAAGATAATCTACAAGCATATAAAGAAAACATGTGTTTTTTTCTTTTTCTTTTATAAATATAAACTGATGAAAATACAATAGATAAAGAGAAAACTAAGACTATATTTTGTAATTTTTGATATTATATTTTAAAAACTGAAAGTAAAACTACTCTATGCAAAATCAAATGCAAAAGCATTTAAATGTTTTTATTTTCACTTTTTAAAATGCTCAAAGACTACTTATGCACCTAAATGCACAAAACTTGAGTATGCTTGAATTAAACTAACTATATAAAGTAAGTAAAGTGAAGTAAATAGATTAACAAGACCAAGGATCAACCACCTAAGGGAGACTTGGAACCCTAGCTTAGGCGGATACAATGTAAGGAAAACACTGAGATCACACAGAGTCAAGTGGAAATCCAATCACTATCTAAAAATAGAATGGGATATACAGTGTCTAGAACCCTGATGACTGATTCAGACAACCAACACTTGAACCTATAACCCAAACAAGAAAATCCACTTCAAGTTGCAAACATAAAGACAATCCAAACAATAAGAACTGAAGGGATTTACGAGAAAGAACAAGGTGTGGCTAACAAGGTCATCAAACTCACAGTGCAATGCTTATAAGGAAGACCAACTAGCAAACAAACATTATAGACGGATAGGGACAAGCAAACCCTAGCCCAAAAAAATTCAATGCTCAGGCTTGTACGTGAATATGTACAAGGGAAACACATGTACTATACATGACTTTCCTATAGAGAAACCTGTGTACACAGGCCTCTGTACGCAACTATATGCAATAGAAACCCGCGTACAGGTACAAAATTCTCCAATAAAAATAAATTTTTTCAAGATCTTCAAAAACTACCCTAAGCATGAACCAAGATAGGAGACCATGCATACAATCAAAGTAAAGACTGGGCAACGGTAAACAGAAATAACTCACAGCAGTCCGGGCTCCCCAGTGGAGTCGCCAGTTCTGTTGTTCAAGAATAAAGACCCTTGTAACCAAGGGTCTGGGGTTAGCAACGTACTCTTAAAACTTGCATACAATCAGCTATAAAGTATAGAAAAGGAATAAGAAGGAATGTTGAAGTCACCCGATTAATGATGGTTGATCCAAGATTTCACTTCTCCCATTTTGCTCCTCTCCAAAGCTTTCAGGGATGCACCTCCTTCACCTGCAAAGAGAAAATCCTCCAAGTACAATATTATGCATGTATATATGACAAGTTAGATAAAAAATATATAGAGTGCTTAATCATAAATATTCATCAAACCATGATACATGAAAGAGACTCAACACCAAGTTGGAAGAAGGATTCTCTTTATTAACAATAGTGAATGAGATAAGTGTAGAACCCAACACCTGAAACAAGGACTCCTCTGCAACCAAAGGATTCTGATTTTTGCTACTCCAAAGAATTATAAAGATATACCACCAGCATAACTTTTCTCTCCAAGTATGATTGATTAATGCCCTCTCAAAGGCCTTTATTTATACTTATGGAAATAGAGCAGTTTCGAAGGTTGAGGAGGTCGAGACAGTTGAGATAGTTAATGATCATGGCTCAACAAATCTCAATTAATCAGGTTTTATTATTTTTAATGTCGAATGGATGTGTATGCGATTATTGATACTGGAAACCTGTGTATGACACACATGTTTCTATAAGGGAAACTCGCGTTCAGATTTGTACGCAGGTTGCAATGGAGATACTCACGTACAGTACACAGGATGTTGTGGAGATAGTCGTGTACGATAATCAACATAGGAAAAGGTAAAAAGGAAAGCTAGTTGGGTAGTGAATGCATATCATGTCATTCCCATCTATAGTTTTTAGGCAACCTTCAATCCATAAATGACCTTTTGTGTGCCAACATATGAAGTGTTGGCACTCGAACGAAGAAGTTCCATTTGGATTGATAACACCCACTCATTAAAACAGGGAATTAGTTTGACCAAAGGCATCCATGCATTGTATTTAACTGCTTTTGGCTCTTTTGGAGCACTAAATTCTTCCTAGTGTAACTCCCACTCACGCATGCACTCCAAAACACATATCCTACCCTTATTTATGAACTATCATGCCTCACATATGTTGACATGACCATTCATGCCAATTTGAGGTGGTTTGGGAGATCATTTGTCAACGTAGGGGGGTTTGAATTCCAATATAATCCTACCACATGTATGCCACCAATTTGGATCCAAACGATAACAATATTCTCCTTTTTTATTATAATCATGTTCCAGAAATATTTACATTTTGAATAGTAATAGAAAACTCAGTTATTGACACCATCTATATGTGTTAATATTACTCTTTTACATTATTTTCTTCATGTTTTGTGAAATTATTTAAATGTGAGGATTATCTTATCTTATAGATATTCTTGTAAATCATATTTTGACATGGTATAATAGGTATTTAGATATCCAATTCGAATTTATAGATTTTAGAGGGTTTGAATTTCTAGCTATTGTCTCCTCCGGTAAATTTGAGATTTTGCATTGTAGGTTGTTCCAATGTGCTTTATCACGCAGTGCACAAGAAAAAATGTGCCAGACTAATATCTTTCTTATGTCATTCAATTATTTTGAATGGAATGCTTAAATGGTGATCTATTTGAGGTAGAAAGGTCTCTACAGAGTAACCATGGGAACAGAGAATGAGCCCAACTTTGTTGTGGAAAATTTTAAGTATTTCAACATGTTGGATGAAGCATTCAAGATGTTTTTTCTAAGTATTTCGAGGGATATTTTATTTCATGTATATATTATTACAACAACCAATGAGGTGTGTCTGAATATCGAGTCACTTTTTGGGAAGACATACGATATAAATGGACACAAACTCGAAAATGAGTTGATCACATTGAGCTGAACTCACTTTGATATGATCCATGATTTCTTCACCAAGTTTAAATCCCTACTGCTTCAACTGAAACAATGTGGCATCAAAAAGAAGTAAGAGAAGTTGATGTTTTCCATTCTTTCAAAGAAAGGGCCTAAGTATTCAGTGTTTGTTTTTAAATTCCACTCAAAAAAACTAATAATATGAAATGGGAGAATGCCTATGTTGACAGAATTCATGGAGTCTTTGAGTAAGGAAAAAGAAAATTTGGTTCTAATGGGTAGCATCAAATCCAAAAGGATCAATCCCTTACTGTAGGTGTTTTAAATCAAGAAAAGGGAAATAAGAAACCCAAGGATTCGAAGCAGCAAGAGAAGAAGAAGCAAGAGAATCCCAAATCTTATTATGGTGGTTCGAATCCTGGCAAGGACAAAGGAAAGAAGTAAGATAACACAAAATGCACTTCTTGTCACAAAGGTTCATTAGGGGAGTTTTCAGGTAAGAAATGGGCCTCAGGACAAAATTTGTAGCATTAAAATTCACTTTATAAGAATCAATAGGATTCAAGATGATGATGTCAACCATAAGTGTAAAATTTTTTATGAAATAGAGGGAAAAAGAAAAGAAAACTTTTTATTGTTGTATTTTTGGCATATATCCCTATGGCTCCACCAAAAAATTGACTTTATGGACTCGTTGGATGCGTAATTTAATTATGCATCCAACCCATACCCACGTTACATACTTTTGAGGTAACCAAGGCACCCAAAAATGAAAATCTTAATACATTTTTCTTACTAAAATTTTCATTTTTGGGTGCCTTGGATACTTCAGAAGTATGCAATGTGGATATGGGATGGATGTGGAATTAAATTACGCATCAAATGAGTGAACAAACTCAACATGTGGGTGAATCGATAAGGATATATGTCAAAAATATGATAAGAAAAAGTAGTTTTTATTTTTCTCCTCCAAAATTTAGAACTTTTATTTTATTATTATAACTCTTATTTTATTATTTCCCTTCCATTTTGGACCTCAAAAATACCCTAATGAGCATCTCCAGAGTGTATACATGAATAAAAAAATTGACATGATGGTGCAATTCCTCGAGAATAACAACATTCCTCTTCTAGATGGCACAATGAGAAGAGAGGGAGGTTCAAATTCTAAGAACAATGATAGATGACATGCACTAGTTGCTGGATAATCCATCTCTTCCTCTTTCATCATAGATTCAAGTTCCTCAAGGCACATGGCTTCAATGCAATACTCGTTCTTAGCCCTATATCCATATACTGGTCCATCCATTCTCATGAGTGATGACTCTAAGATCTGAGCCAAAGGGATTGGAAGGATAAACCTTTAGAATAGGTACTTCAACAATGTGTTGTATGTGCCTAATCTTGTAGCAAACCTACTTTCTATCTATAAAATGAAATATACAAGTTCAGGAAAGACAATGAAATTCAATCAATATTATGTGGAGATTTCATAAATTGCATGCCAAGTTGTTTTAGTGGGTAGTACAGTGTTATAATTCTAAATCCTTGATGGAAACAAGAATTCTATAAAGAAGCTAAGGATCTAGGCAGACAATTAACCTCATAGAGAATTGCAAAGAATTAGCATTAGGAGAGAATAAGAATAGTCATAAAAGAAGAATGGGAAGGATCACTTAATCATGATTTATATTATTACATAGGTAATACATCCTTATAAAGGAAAATATACTTGCTAGGAGAAAAATCATGCTAGCTCATAAAGCAAGCTTACTAAATATGAGAAACCCCTATATGTGAATAAAGAAGTTTCTTAATTATACTAAGAAATCGCAAAATAGCTAATACATGAGTGAGTGATGATGAGTGATGGAAATACTATATAATCCATGAATATGCAGATAAAATAATGGAATGTGTGTTGGAAACAAAAGATACCAGTTTCCTAGTTAACTAGCTTTACCTGATCCACATAAACACTAGATAAAAGTATAATAAGGAAGAATTTGTAGGAAAGTGCAGTTACTAATTTTGGGACTTAATAAAGTGGTCAATATCAACCCATAATCAGAATTAAATCATTCCTGGGGAATAGATGGAAATTTTTGACTTTGTAATGCAAATGGATGCCAAAAATCTAGGCTAGGTGATAGGAAATTAATCAAATAAAGATTAAATATTTTATTCTAAGTTGTGTGTGGATTTATAATATTCCAACACCCCCCTTTAAGTATGAATTTATGATTATATATAGATTCATATGGATGAATATAGGGCCCAACAGCAAGGCTATGGTCACCCTTTAACAATTATTATGTCCAAAAAACTAAGGAAAGCGGAAAAACCACATGGGGAAAATCCTCCCTCGAGAAAGGACATGATAGGAAAACCCAAAATGTTGAACTACTGCTGATCCTACTCCAAACGAATTTGATTCCTAGAGTAATATTCTTCTTCGGAAGAAGAGAAATATACTCACCTGGATCAAGAACAACTGGAAGATGGAAACTCAGACCATGTAGAACAACTAAGATCCAATGATGTAAAATATCTTGAGAGTTGTAATAAGGTCCAAGAAAATGTAATGAATTGAAATTTGAGCCAATATATATCAAATCAATTCTACATAGGTGAAATAAGAGTCCAAGAAAACATATGAGGTCTTTAACTTCCTTTACACAAAGATGATGTGTGCAAGTGATCAGGTAAGAACAAAGAGAAGCCATAGGACCAAAGAGTGGGAATGTAAGGGATCCATGTGTTGATCTAGATTACAAAGAATAAAAAATAAATAATATAATCAAATCAATAGACCCATGGGAATACAGTTATAATGAATCCTCTGTAGTAGAATTAGGAAGGGAGGGAGGAAGGATATTTTTAAAATATACAAGGATGATATGAGAATGAGTGCCAAAAAAAAAGGAGGAGTTGCAAAAGTGTGTGGGATCAAGTGTGATGAGTGTTATGACACATATAGGACTTGATCTAGCTAAGAAAGCATCTAGGAAGACACTCATTTGTGCACCATCAAGAACAGAGGTATGGAGAAATCCAGAAGGATCTAGAATATGGATCTCAACATCCATGATAGAAGACATAGATAACACTAAATGTGTGAGAGAATCACCAACATCCATTTAAATGAAATCAATTTCATCATTTCAACTTATCAAGTTTTAACAATATTGAATTAAATTCAATCAAACCTTTCTATACAATTTTTACTTCAATTCAACCAAAACATTTCTCTCTCATGACATGGGATTTTTCTAGCCATAATAGTTTTTAATTCAGTAATAAGTTCAAACATTTTGGAAAATGGGATTTCTTTCCCCATGTTATCAAATATTAATCGAGAATCAAATTAAATCTCTTGGAAAATGGATCGCTTTCCCCATCCTCTCAAATTTTAACTGAGAATCATTTCACATTTTATGGTGAGGAGATCACTTTCCCATCATGTCAAATTTTAACCAAGAATAAATTTAGATGTATTGGCATTGGGATAACTTTCCCTAGCCTATCAAAATTGAACAAATAATTAATTCAAGAATTTTGGCAATGGGATTGCTTTCCCTAGCTTGTTAAAGTTTAACCAACAATCAATTCAAACGTCTTGGAAATGATATCACTTTCCCTAGCTTGCAAAATTTTAACCAAAAATCAATTCAAATATTTTGAAACAAAGGTTCATTCTCCCCAAGGGAGACTCCCAAGCATGCAAGTTTTTTCTTTTAAATAACATGCATTAAAATATTTAACTCAAAACTTGAACGTTTTGGTATGGGAAGAACAACCACTTAAATTTAAAGAATATGAAGTCAACGGTGTTGATGCACATGGGATTTCTCTAAGAGGATACCTGATATGCAAAATAAAACCTTTATCACACTCAAATTTTTAAAACTTAGTCACTTGTTTTGGGCATAGGGTTGATCTCTTATGGAGCTACCCAACCTTTCGTTTACAATGTTTAACTTAAATTTCTAGTTAAAAAGTTTCAAAACTACTTCCAATGTTCAGTTAATCCAAGGGTTGAAGGTTGTGCCCTTCCCATTTGAAAATTTTATTTTGTGCATAATAAAAGCCACAACATAGAGGTAGGCTTCACACCCCCACTAGAACTAGTCTTCACTCCCCCACTAGAACTAGTCTTTTGTGTAAATAATAAAATATCATTAAGGTATGCAAGTGAATGAAAAAAAATCGCCAAAATAATTTGACCTAGCAAAAAAAATTAATTTAAGGAGTTAATCATGTATCCATAACACATACATGGTTATTTATGCAAAAATATTTAATATTCCTCAGCTCATGAAAATAATCATATATAAAAATAAATCTAAGGAATACCTCACAATTCATGAACTGCCTTGCATCATGTCCATATATATATATATAAACATCCAAATATGCACCAACACTTCATCTTGGTTTAATGGAGGTAAGGGAGATCAAAGACGAGCAGATCGAAAACCACTTAGTTTATTTATTAGTGTATGATCAAAGTGTACAAAGCTGTCATTTTTGACATGGGATGCTATTGTAATATAATATCCATACAAAACAAAATTTTATGAGAATGCATGCAAAGACTGCATTTTTTATAAAGACAAGTGTAAGTCATCGACATGACAAGGATGCCATTTTTTTTGGAAACATTGGATTTCTATAATGTGAGTCCCTCAAGGAAATTTCATGATCACTCTTTATTTAGAGCGATGGATATTTTCCTATTGGAATATATATAT